>SEYY01000827.1:69073-96573 GCA_009176605.1 Armadillidium nasatum
TAAGTGATTAAAGATTTTCGAGTATTGTTATATGAGCGATTACTTAGTGTTTCCACCCTTAGAGCAAAAATTGTAAAATAAATTGTTATTGGAAATATTTCGAATACTGGATAAGAATTCCTAGATAATTGGGTCTTAGACAGAAGTAAAATATTAGGAAGAGAGGTAAAATGGTGGTGCTCAGAAGACGCCGAATTTGCTGTAGCACATGGACGTAGGAAAGTAAAAAGAAAACTACTTCCCACGCCTACTCCTCCCTACAGCGACTCCCACCACGTAAACCAGACATTCAGCACAAAATAGACTGGCACAGGCTTATTCGGCCTATATATAACTCCTTAGATGATTCCTAAGGTGGTGATCAGCGAGATAAGGTTTTATTATTCAATACCGTTCAACCACTGTTTTAGCAAAAAAAAAAAAAAAAAAAAAAATTAGTGCCTTGTAAACGCATAAATTTTGTATGGAAATTAGCAAGTTTTTCCAAAATCTCTATTTTATGGAATTGAATGATATAGTCAGATTTTTCATCTCTATTCAATCTTCAGCACTTCTTAGCCTGTACAGGCAACAAAGAGATTTGAGTTAGGCTGACTATGCTCCCTTCTTGAAGTGGGCACTACACGTGAATATGGATAATATTTATATATATATATATATATATATATATATATATATATATATATATATATATATATATATATATATATATATATATATATATATATATTATATATATATATATATATATATATATATATATATATATATATATATATATATATATATATATATATATATATATATATATATATATATATATATATATATATATATATATATATATATATATATATATATATATATATATATATATATATATATATATATATATATATATATATATATATATATATATATATATATATATATATATATATATATATATATATATATATATATATATATATATATATTATACATATATATATATATTAGGACTAAATATTAGTACTTTTCTTCAGTGCTGGAAGAGAGCATAGATTCAACACAGAAAGCTAGAAGGACAACCATTCTAAACCTTCTCCTATCTTCCAAAAGCTCTCTATTTTTCAACTTTCCTAATCATTCTTGCAGATTCGGATGGGCTTTCCCGGTGGGGTCACACAACCTCGTGAATGTTAATTCTTTAAAAATTCAACTTCATCACATCTCCCTCTCTAAATAGCCTCTCTTATCTCCTTCGACGGATACCCCGTCTCCTCCTGTAAACATTAAAACAGAAAATTGTCTAGGAAATTTCTTATCACAACGGTTGCTCAGGTAGCCTCAAAGAAGTTAGAGGCTTCATTCAGATTAATTAAGGAGATTTTTTTTCTTCTGAATAGTAACTCCAATTGTTTAAGGGTCTTTCCTAGCCCTTGTACTAAGTACTGCTGTCACATTTGTGGGGTGCTCTGTTTTCACTCTTTTTTTTAAAGGGTTGAATCTAATGCTAAAAAGCTAATAAACTGTCTCCTACCTTCAAAATCTCTTCACTCTCTTTCTCTGAATCGTGTCTTTGGTGCACTCTCTCTCCCTTTTCTATTGGTACTAAAACGGCAGATGTTTGAATAAGTCGTCCTCTCGCATTCCTCTTCAAATGCTTTGCATTCGCAACATAAGGGGTACTATATTTGCACATGAAAATTGTGTGAGTGTTACAAACTCCTGGCTTACTCGTTGAGGTGCCTCCTCTTTTCCTGGCACTCCTTTTATGTGTAATTACCTTCATTGTTTTGTTTTTAGTGTTTTTTTTTTTAATCTTGATATCTTTAAAACCTCGGCTTGCACTCCCCCGAGTGATTTGCATTAGCTTTGGGTTTGGGTGATATTTTTTCTTATTTTCTTTTGGATATATAATGTTCCTCTTCGAAAAAGGTGAGTGTTCTAGCATGTAAAATAAAAGAACTTGTCTTTTACTCTCAAAATGAACATTATCCAAAAATATACATGGAAAGTGTGAAAACATACATCTTACAAATGCAAATAAACCTTTCAAAATAATAGAAATGCGTGGAAGAAAAGTTTCACAATGAGGAAAAATACTCACAATTTTATTGTCGCCACCTTTGCCACCGATGAAAATTGAGTTTTCTAAGACAATTTTCTTTTGTTCAGAAGAAGAAATTTTCAGAGGAAAGGAAAGTTGAAGATGTTTTTTTAAAAGAGATTTGGAAAATTGAATTTTTGAACATTTGGATTTGAAATGGTTGAGCGACTACACTATATATCCCATTTAGGTCATAACGAATAGAATTGGGATACGAAAACGGAAGAAACTTAAAAAGTAAAAGAGAATGGTGATATAAAATAAGTGAAAGAAGATAAACCTAAACAGTGCTCTTAATATATGTTGTTAACAAAAACAGTATCAAAAATGACAACCAATTTTCATTCTCACTCAGATTTTAGCCTTAAAAATACCATATTTCTGTAGCCAAATTTTATTGACTTTCATAATGACTTTTCATTTTTATGCTTTTTAATCAGTTTGTTACCGATTAGGTCAACACTTATCTTGAAATTTCATTGTTCTTTATTTTGATTCCTATTCGCAAATTAAGATTATTTACATTATTCCTTTAACGGAACATTCTTTCAGGTTTTGTGTTATTCGTTGATTACAAACTTCTTTGTACAGTACTTCTTCAACTGTGAGGGTTTTACTGCTTTTTCTTTAATATCATAACACACTCTTTATATTTCTTTCCTGTTTATATGTTATCAGCACAAACACATACCTATTAAGAGAAATAATGAGTAAATGAAATTATATAATTCAGAATCATGAATTCCAATAGATTTTTTAAAAATTTGGCAAGCACAGGATTAAATAATAATTTCAAAACATTAAATTACAAAATATATACTGAATTGGATTAATTAATTCTAAAGTACTTTAATTTTTATCATATTTTATAATGGCTTCATCTGAACAGGCAATAAATATCTGTAGTAATTACTTTTTATTGCAGCACTCATTTGTGGAACACTTTTCATCGTAATGGCATTCATTGCAGCTCAGACAGGAAATATTATTCAGCTCACTTTATCAATTAGTGGAATATTTTCTGGATCAATATTTGGAGTATTTATGCTTGGAATTTGTTTTCCAATGAGTACCAAAAGAGGAGCTTTAATTGGAATCATCTTTTCTTGTGTAAGATCTTTTTTATATGTTTTATATCCTAAATGTTTATATTTTAAAAATATTAGTGACAAAAAGATGTATGATTCTGTTATAAAATTAATTTTATCATTTGTGATGAAAATGTCAAATTTTTAAAAAATTGCGAAAGTTATTATTATTATTATTATTATTATTATTATTATTATTATTATTATTATTATTATTATTATTATTATTATTATTATTATTATTTAATAATAATAATAATAATAATAATAATAATAATGATAATAATAATAATAATAATAATAATAATATAATAATAATAATAATAATATTAATAATAATAATTATAAATTTTTTACGGATCAATGTGCTTATATATTTTCCTTTTTCTTATAGCTCCTCCGGTGGGCAAAGGACGGAGGCCAACTAATTTTCACCGGAGTTGAGAAAATAAAAGATGATTGTTAAGGCCAACATTGTTCAGTCAATAGAAGTTGGGAAGTCAGTGAAAGTTGGAAAAACAGATAAAGGGAGTGTGTTCTAGACTTTAACAGTAGAATATATGTAGGACTGAGCATAGCGGTTAAGCCTGGTCTTAGAGAGTTGGAAAGAGAAGAGATGAGAATATTTAGAGATGGCATGTTCGCACAAACCCACTCTCAATGGAAGGAAGTATGCGATGAGAGAGCTCAGAAAAGGAATGTCCGTTGTAATAGAAGATAGTATGAAGACAATAAAGAATAAAGAGAGTCGAGAGAATTTTAGTGAGAGCTAGAGAATTGATGAGACGAAAAGCCCTAGATTCCACCTTTTTAAGGAGAGCTGTGTGAATGAAACCACCCCAGATGTGTTAAGCATACTCCACACAGGGGCGAACAACTCCCCTATACAAAGTAAGCAACTGGGGTTGCATGAAGAAATTACGAAGGCGCCTCAGAACACCTAACATCTTAGAAGCCTGCTTAGAAAGAAATGTAATGTCATCTTGCCAAAAGATATCACTAGAAAAAGAAACACAGAGAATATAAAGGACAGGTAAAGGTTTAAGTTGTGTGTTTTCGAATTTATCATAGTAGATAGATGGAGAAACTGAGTTTCAGAGAGGAGTCTTTCAAATTGAAAGGAGTAATGAAGGGTGGAGTCATCAGCATAAAAGTTGATAGGAGACGAAATAATAGAGAGAAGATCATTAATGAAAAATAGAAAAAGTGTTCGGGATAGAACATAACCCTGCCCATCAGAGATATTAAGATTAGAAGAATTGAGAGGCTTTCAAATCTTCCGGTGAAGGATAGATTCAAAAACTTTAGAAAGAAAGAAGGCTAAAGAAATGGAACGGTAGTTAGGAGGTTGAGAGAGATCTCCTTTATTCGACACAGCTTGAATAAGCTCACGTTTCCAGCAAGAAGAGAAGAGTGAAGTAGAAAGACAGAGACGAAATAGTTTACAGAGGTAGGTTTAAGCTCAGAAGCACAAGTTTTGAGACCAACAGAAGCGAAATAATCAAGACCGTACGTCTTCTTATTATTAACTCAGAGAGAGCAGATATTACTTCTTTAGAAGAAATTATAATCTTAGGCATAAATGAACTTGGGGGGGCTGAAGGAGGAAAAATAAGTACCAGAATCGTCGAAAGTTGAATTTAAGACAAAATTTTCAGCGAAGATCTCAGCTTTAATAATCATTACATAAGAGTAAAATAAGTGCTATCGCAAGTTCGACCTGCCTGCTGTACCAAAATGCTATAATATATGTTTAATTGCAATTCCTAAGAATTCCTGAAAAGATAGAAGAGGATACAGAGATAAAAATGTGATCAGAGGAACTCAAAGGTGTATAAAGTTTAACAGCATAAAGAAAAGTATTTAAGTTTAAAATGATCTAGAATATTTTGTTCATATCCAAAGCGACCAGGGATACATGTAGGAAGCTGCACCAAATGCTCAAGGTCGTTTTTTTTGGTGAAATGGAAGGTAATTTCACCAGCTGTGTCATGATAACTAGAAGAAAGCCATTGGCGGTTGTGAACATCGAAATCACCTTATATGATGATGACAATAATATATATATATATATATATATATATATATATATATATATATATATATATATATATATATATATATGGATATAATCGGTTAAAAAAAAATTAATAAAAGTATGGTAATATTGAGGCTTGTGCTGGGATGCTAATGAATAATAGGATAGCTTTATAGTCAAGATTTGACTTCGGTCATTTCTAATAAAAACTCTTTAAGAGGGATATATATATATATATATATATATATATATATATATATATATATATATATATATATATATATATATATATATATATATATATATATATATATTGTATATATATACATATATATATATTATATATATATATATATATATATATATATATATATATATATATATATATATATATATATATATATATATATTAGTCTGGTCCTTATTTTTGAAGTTATTTGTGTTTATAAACAGGACCCAGTAGATTTATTCCATTTCATCTTAAATTGTTCCATTCCAAATTTGAGGTCAATCGGTTAACAGCAACTTATGGGAAGGATCCATTGTTGAAATAATTTTTATTTTCATCCGATTCTCCTGAAAATTTCAGTATAGATAGCTTTTTTCCCGACGAAAAAACTCCATTCCTAACGTTTTTACGAGTAATTTAAAGTTTAGTAGTAATTTTTGAAATTTAAGGTATGTTTAAATCTACGGTGAAGCCCCATAAAAAAATTTTTTGATCTCAAACTTGGTGTGTATATTCAAAAATCTATTGGCTACAAAAACTTCTTACTGAGTTTTGATGTGTGCATAACAGAAAACAGGTTATATGCCCCTACTTGACCAGGTGTCGAAATTTTTTTTTTCCAATTTTGAAAAATTCACACATTCGGACAAAAAAATTAAAAAAAAAAAAAATATGGATTGGACGTCTTTGAAAATTGGATATTGTTTAATGGAGGGATAGATCTAAAACTTTTATTTAAAACACTTTTAAAATCTATTTGTCTGATTCGAGATACAGCTTATCGAAAATGGCCGAATTTTCGACGAAATTTCAAATTTTCCAAATTTTGAGAGGCTGTATCTCAAATCAAACAATTAGTTTTTAAAAGTGTCCTAAATAAAAGTTTTAGATCCATCCCTCTTCTAAACAATTTCCAATTTTAAAAAAAATTAGAAACATCAATTTTTTTTAATAAATTTTTTCTCCGGAAATAATTTTTTTCAATTTTTTTTTCAAAAAAAAATTTGAACTTCTATAATCAATAACTATCAGTACTTTTCCCAAATGTTTTGTTTCTAATTTGTAGAAATTGGGGCTAAGAATGTACAGGGGAGTTTTTGGATCATTCTGACCATTATTTTACCACTTCTATTTAATCTCTTTTTGAATTTTGACCCCCTATTACTAGTAAACCGTTAGAAACTCAGAAAAACGTCAGAAATCGACTGTTTTCAGCGGGGAAAAATGCATATACATTGTAAATTTCAGCTCAATAGCTCAAATAATAAAAAAAAAGTCTAAACATTGGATCTTTCCCTTATGCCCTACGCGCGTTAAATGTTGCCATCTTGTAGGTAATAGGCTTTCTGAAAGTATTAACTTGCACCAGTTGTTATGCTGGCTCGGGTTGTTTAGTATATGCGTTTTTGTGCCTTGGTTATGCGTAAATGTCCAGTCAGATGAATTGCACAATGCACAGTACTCAGGAGTGTATTAAGATAATTTCTTTTTACATAATATTATTGTGTTTTAATATATTTTTAGGTTATTAAAATCAAATATGTCACCAAAAGAACTGTTTCTCCTCGGTTCAGTGAAAAATTAAATAACCAGGAGTAAACTAACCTCTAGAGTGGTTGTTTTACGTGCCCTATTTTATAACATGCGTTCAGTAAATTGAAATTTACATAATAGTGCATCTCTTGTAATTGATGAATGTTTATTGTTCTAGAGGAAGGCACGTATGCTAACGCAAGTTCGTTCGGACTGCATCAAAAAATATAAAAAGTTATATGAATATTATCGCGAACTAGAAAAAGCCTAAAAAAAAAAAAAAGTGAGTTATGTAGACAAAAAGAAAAAAGAATTTGAAGACAGTCTAGATGATCCTTTCGATATTTGCCATACAAATGATATGATCAAAATAGAGGATGTTAGAAAGATTTTATATAAGCAAGCGTCAAAAAGGACATGTTGGTTGCATGTTGAGTATACAGTAGATAAAAAGGTTAACGGCCACAAGAAGTACGGAAGGCTAAAGCGAAAAAGCAAGGATAATTGAAAAGAAGAGAAAATCACCTTTTGACCACTACAGATTCAAGTTAGTGAAGTTATGTAGTTCATTTTTAAATAACTGTAATATTTTACCAATTTGCACTTACTGATATTTCACGACGATATTGTTCTGTCATATTATCGAATAATTGCAGTTTGAAATGTATATTTCAGAATGCTAATTATCTGTTATCCTCATCAGAAGATAGCAAAACTCAAGACTCCCAGACAGAAACTACATCAGAAACTATTCAATCACTTAATAATCCAGGTACGTCAGATATCGATGAATACGCTGAAATAGAAAGTGATGTGTCGTTTAAGAGTTTCACCCATACGAGATAGGAAAAAAATCTTGACAGTTAGATTCTCAGCAGCACTAGATAAATTTAAAATTAGCGATAGAGATACTGTTCATATATTGTCAGTTTGATTTGAGGCACTATATTTAAATCAGAGAAGAATAGGTTATCAACTGTACTCCCATTATAAGGGGTAGAGAAAAGTTTCGTAGGCAAGCAACATTAAGCGTTAGATCTAAAATTAACGATTTCAAATTAAATTATGCAGTTATGCACTGGGATTCTAAAATGATCCCTGATATTACTGGAAATAAAGTCAGTTGATCGACTCCCAGAGATAAAACGTAGAACAACTTCTAGGAGTTCCAGAACTTTCATCAGGAACAGGTAAAGAGATTTCATCAACTGTTTATGATACACTACAGGAAGGGTCACTACTGGACAAAGTTCAAGATTTCATTTTTGAAACAACTGCCGGTAGTACAAGGAGGCTGAAGGCGCATGTTAACTTCTCGAACGAAAACTAATCCTTGATATCATTGTTCTTTGCTTGTAGACACATTATTTATGAAACTGTATTGCAGAGGGTTTTCAGTAAAGTATAACTTTCACCCAGTAATGGGCCATAGATCTCTTTATTTAAAAGATTTCGAAAAACTTGGAACTATATTAATAATATAATTTAACATGATAGGAAGATATAGAGGTAAGAACAATATTAAAAGTTGATGTAAATAAGATCTTATAGTATGCCCAAAATTAAATTAAAGAGGATCAACCTCGTCCCGATTATCAAGAATTTTTGGAACTAGCAATAATTTTCTAGATAATAGTCTTTCAATCGGAATACATTTCCAGCAACCAGGAACATGTCACTTAGGGATATAGATGGAAAAAGGAATATTTTGCTTTAAAATATATCTATTTAGACAACAATTTAAATTAACATAAACAGAGGAGAAAACACTAAAACGAATATGATGCTTTATAATAAAATGTTTTGTGAAAGCATGGTTTTCTACTACAAATGCAGTTGAAGCTACTCCTATGAATGACATTAATTTTCTTAAAAATCTTACTGAAAACAAAAAACACGATAAATCAATTGCTGAAGCAGCAATTCATAAAATTATTAGTCATTCATTCATGGTATTTAATTAAGTAAGGAATGTGCAGTCGTTTCCATATATTTTGAAAGAATAAACGATGGCCCAGATATTAATAAAACCACGCATACCATCAAAAACTATTGAAACCACCAAATACCAAACATCAAGTCGTAGAAAATAGAAATAAACTGTTTATTAAAGAAGATGACTTGGAATATTTCCTAAATAAAAATCTCCCTTTAGATTTACTTAGATAAATATATTCTGGTGGCAGAATATATTTATCAGGTTTGATCTTTCTCAAGAATTCATACAAACTGATCCAGTTGTTTTAAAAAATCAAGAAAGTTACATGAAAGGAAGAGAAGTTGTAGCTTTAGGATAAGTAGTAAACGACACAGCAGAAAGAGGAATAAAATTAATAATGGAAGAATTAAACGACAAATTTACCAAAAATGAAGAAAAAAAAAATTTGTTTTACATGTAAACTATATATCTAATATTTATAAAATCTATAACTGTGTAATTTTCTAATATATATTTATATATTTCATATATTTTTATATGTTTTTAAATAAATTGGAGTTTAAAATGGAATTCTTCGGTAATTTGGAAATAAATACGTAAAGTAAATTAACCTTTCTTCTTTTTATTTAAGGTTGCGCAAGACTATCGAAAAACACGAAAGGGCCATACCTGTGATATACTGAAAAGGAAAAAAATATTAAAAATCTTAAATTAAATTCTTATCCTCCGATTATATTGTAGGTGTACAAATTCACATTCAATTACTATATTCAAAAAATTATGACCATTTTCTGTTATTGTCTTTTTCGATATGATAAGCATGTTGAAAATTGATTTCAATAAATTTTGAAATTTAAATCATGTTTTCAAATTTTAACTTCGATGGGGCACAAGTTAATATTATATGATTCATCTGAAATTTTTTTAATAGATTGTTTTAACATGTAATGGAATAAGTTTGCCGGGCCCTACCTTTCATTCTCGAAGGTAAAAATTTCACCTCTATATATAAGGACAGGACTATATATATATATATATATATATATATATATATATATATATATATATATATATATATATATATATATATATATATATATATATATATATATATATATATATATATATATATATATATATATATATATATATATATATATATATATATATATATATATATATATATATATATATATATATATATATATATATATATATATATATATATATATATATATATATATATATATATATATATATATATATATATATATATATATATATATATATATATATATATATATATATATATATATATATATATAATATATAATATTATTCCCAAGACCTTTTTAATATGGATTTACATTGGTTCACTGAAATATGGAAATCCTCCAGAAATTCTTTCTCTTTCAACGAAAGATTGCTCCCATTCCGCAATCACAAACAGAACTAATGACGAAGGAAATAGCGCAAGTGGTGATGCCATAGCTCATTTTAATGGTTCTCTTAATATGTATCTAATGAAGGAAGATGTCGATGATGAATCCAAAAATGAAGAAAGGTAAAATAATATTTTGCACACATTAAGACAATACACAAAAAAAAAATAAACTATTGCAATTTATTTTTAGAAAGTAAATTTTCTTTTGTCATTGTTTTAACGACTAAGTATAATTGTATATCATACATTTTACATAACATTATTTTACACAATCTTAAATAACAAAAATAAAATTTAAACGCAATTTTGCGTATTCATCAATTTTTTAACTATTGATTTCTTATATGTATTAAAACCCAAATTTTGTTATAATAAATATGTATAAAGAGTTTCAATTTTTAAATTGCAAAAATAATATATAATATGAAATTACTTTCAATATTTACTTTAAAAGATACTAGTTTCATATTAATAATGATAATTATTTTAATAATAATAATAATAATAATAATAATAATAATAATAATAATAATAATAATAATAATAATAATAATAATAATAATAATAATAATAATAATAATAATAATAATAATAATAATAATAATAATAATAATAATAATAATAATAATAATAATAATAATAATAATAATAATAATAATAATAATAATAATAATAATAATAATAATAATAATAACAATAATAATAATAATAACAACGAAACATAATAATAATAATAATAATAATAATAATAATAATAATAATAATGATAATAATAATATTAATGATAATAATAATAATAATAATAATAATAATAATAATAATAATAATAATAATAATAATAATAATAATAATAATAATAATAATAATAATAATAATAATAATAATAATAATAATAATAATAATAATAATATTTATAGGTCGCACTTTCAACAGGTGCAAGATTCTGTTCAAAAGTAGTTAAATCTAGCATCGTATCCAACCTCACGTTCTTTCGTTAGAATATTAGCTAAGGCCCATACTCTTTTCTGACCACTATAGGTAGGTCAAAGACCAAAGGAAAGTCATGCTCCTCATAATGGAAGAAAGCACCCCATTAAAAAGGGGTTTTATTAGCGTTTGCGGAGACACCTAACTTTATTATTATTATTTATCTTTTAATTTTTTTATTGTTTTTCTCTCTCTTTCTTGTGGGAATGAGGGGGTTTCAGAGGGGGTCGGAGACCCTTCTACTCCTGCCTTGAGACAAGCATAAATAGAAGACATTTAAGAGATATCAACTCGCTGCCTATAACCTAAAGCTTATATATATATATATATATATATATATATATATATATATATATATATATATATATATATATATATATATATATATATATATATATATATATATATATATATATATATATATATATATATATATATATATATATATATATATATATATATATATATTGCTTCAGAGTACTATTTTGCATATAATTCATATATTCAACTACAATTTTTAAATACTTCTGTCAGTTTTGGAGGCAAGGTTTTGTATAGAAAAGATTGCCTGTGCATAAGCACAGTGCAAATAATACTGATTTAAACATAAGATTTGAACATAATGCTGCCTTACACCAGCTCATCAAAATCAGAGTTTCTTTCCAGAAAGATAAGAGCTCCGTCCGAACAAACTACAGAAACCATATCCCATGAAAGATCGTTGTCCCTGAAACAATTATCCACAATTTTCTTCACGTCGGCTCCCTTAATTGTTGCTGTAAGAGGCTTACAAAATATAAAGATTTCCTTCATCAAATATTATTTCACAAAGCGCACGAATAAAACAAGCTGGATTAGATTGGAAATATCTGTGTCTCGTCGAGTTGGAGGCTGAATTTTTTCTGGGCTTGAAATCAGATCTGCAGCTACTTGAACCAAGATGTCTTCGCTTATGTCATCTATTCTGCTGCTGATGATGTCATTTTGAAAAGGAATTTGGGGCAAATTTTTTTCAACAGCTTTTCCCAGCATGATATTAGCCATCTTCAACGCAGCTGGTTTTACGGGTGTTTCATCAATGGTGTACTGCTTGCCTTGCTTTGCGGTCATGTACGCAATTTCGTACAATGGGTAGAAATCCGAAAACGAACAGAGGAATTCATCGAATCTGGCTCACTTCACCTTGAATTGAATGAGCGTTGTATTCTTGTATTTCGTATCTCCATGCAGTTGTAGAAAATCCTAGATACATCAAAAGGTTTGATTACTAATCAAGCTTTATGCCTTACTTCAATGAAATCTATCGATTTGCATTGTTCCACTGTAAAAGATTTATCCAAATCCTGAAAAGCAGCTATCCAAGAGATTAAACGTTCTAACGCAAACCACATTGAAGATTTGAGAAAAGATCACAAATATTTAGATATTTAAAATTTTCCTTTTAAGGTTGGATTTTTTTGAAAATTTTAGGAGATCTCAAGATTTTTACCTCAGGATAGTGGGTTGAGTGGGGCCTACTTTTTCAGACAGGTTTAAAAACAAAATTCGAATATGAAGAAATATTAAAAGAGTTTAGCAAGTCAGGGTGCAAGTTCAGAGGCATTGATTTGGAGATCATAAAAGTAATATCATTAGGACTATATAGCTTTTCGGTATTAATAAGATCAGAAAAAAGAGAAATAACACTTAAAGAGAAAATTACAAGAGTTGAAGAAGGAAAAAATAGCACATGAACCTCTCGAAGTGAAATTAATGACAAAGATTTGGGCGAAGATTTCAACTCAAGAAGAATTTGTTTTGGGGTTTTCGAAGAATAACTAGATGAAGGAAAAGAGTATGAAATAAAATTTGAGTGTACTTCATATAAAAATTATCGAAAATGAGTTGAAGAGGGAGTAGAAAGTTTATTTCACTTTCTACAGTCTACGGAATAAAATTTTTATTTGGAAGAATATAGATTTTACACTCTTTCGGAATGAAAAATAAGTTTGAACATAATACTAGTAATGTCATTCTTCAGTTTTGTGTGGCGAATAACATTAGAACAAGTAAAGTTAAATCAAAGTTAGTTTTAGATAAATGGAAAAGAAATTTACACAATGCAAAAAAAATAAAAAATAAAAAAAAAATAAATAAATAAATAAATAAATAAATAAAATCAGCTCCATTTCGAATTATAAGTATTCAAACAATATATGGAGTTAGAAAATAATAATATATATATAATATATATATATATATATATATATATATATATATATATATATATATATATATATATATATATATATATATATATATATATATATATATATATATTTCAGCTCTCCGATGATGTACTTATACGGTATTTCATATTTACTCTACATGGTGATTGGACCTTCTTTAGTAGTTTTAATTGGAGTTATTAGAATCTTATTTTACAGGTGATATATATATATATATATATATATATATATATATATATATATATATATATATATATATATATATATATATATATATATGGTAGTAAGGGGGTTATTTTTATGGCAAGAAAACTGGAGTTATTGAATCTTTATTTTACAGGTATATATATATATATATATATATATATATATATATATATATATATATATATATATATATATATATATATATATATATATATATATATATATATATATATATATATATATATATATATATATATATATATATATATATATATATATATATATATATATATATATATATATATATATATATATATATATATATATATATATATATAGTAATAAGAGGTTATTTTTATGGCAAGAGCAAAATGGGTAATTTTTTGCGGTTGAAACATTGACCTTTATGGTTTGCAAATGACCATTGACCTGCCAAGGATAACTTTCTTGATATATATATATATATATATATATATATATATATATATATATATATATATATATATATATATATATATATATATATATATATATATATATATATATATATATATATATATATAGTTATTATATTCATAATAATATTTTGAAAATTTTTCATGTTGGCTTTCTTAATCTTTGCTGTTTTTGCCTCAAATTTTTGAATCCTGTCCGATCTACGTAGTGTAGATTGGTTGAACCAACCATTAAGTCAGCAGGTACAGTATTTCATCAAATTTGAGAAACCTGACCAGATGTGATTCGACCGCTTTCCGAGATGGATGTGATTCTTAGGAAAAGTGTGAAAGTCGTAAATCTTCACAAACATACAGCTAAGACGTATCGAGAGATAGTTTCAGTGGTTGGTGTGAGTTCAACAACTGTCAGCCGTGTCATCAAGTTGAAGCAAGAAATCGTATTAGTTTTTACTAAAAGCAAAGGAAAATGTGGTCGTAAGAAGAAAACAGCTCCTAAAATTATTAGGGTTATTGAATCTAATTTTACAGTATATATATATATATATATATATATATATATATATATATATATATATATATATATATATATATATATATATATATATATATATATATATATATATATATATATATATATATATATATATATATTACTTACTTACTTCGACAAAGCTAAAAAAAGATCCCCGCAAGAAGAGTGACTCATTGAATACGGATTTGAAAGACAAAGGAATCCAAATCAGTTCCTCTACAGTTCGTAGGAAGTTAATTGAGGTCGGATGAAAAGCCAAAGAATCTGTCAAGAAACAGCTTTCAACTACAACAATGAAAGAAAAGCGGTTTAAATGGGCAAAAAAATACAAGGCATAGACGAAATACTGGTGGAGAAAAGTTCTCTTCACTGACGAAAGCCATTTCTTTGAACAGGGTCAGCGAAGTCAGCATGTTCAAAGGTCAGAGTGGGAGAAGCTTCGTGGTTGCCACATCGATCGTGTTTCAAGCACGCAGAAAAGAAATGTTTTGGAGATGCTTCAGTTATTAAAAAGTTGGAAGCCTGCAGACTAGAAGGAATTATGCGCGTTTGCACAATGTATTGAGGCTCTACGACAGAGATTTATTCTAGTGTTTTAAAAGAGATATCCTGATTGTACTGAGATATTGCAGAGGACCAACCACCTGTCGCGTATCGAAAGTAGTGAAGAAATTCATGACAGAGCAGCACATACAAGTACTTGATTAGCCAGGGAATTCTCTGGAATAAATTTCATAGAGAACTTTCGAGCTATATGCAAAAGTCGCCTCTGTACTTTATGTAGACTGTAGGACTATAGAGAAGCTCATTCAGGCCCTATTTCAAGTAATTGTAAGCGTTTTCTTCTTTAGACACTGGTGACTGAGATTCATAACTTACGCTTCATCATTCATTTTGATTTCCCCGTGACAATCTCTGTTTTAACGAATTCTCTATTTCTCTTGGTGTTGTTCATTTGGGGAAGTGACGTCATAATCCTTAAATTGAAACTGTGTGAGAATTAGGGGGCCATGTATTTACTTCGTAATTACCTAATTATTTCATTAGCTTTTTCTTTGTTTAAAATCACCTAGTTCCTTCATTTATATGACTTCAAAATTAGGTAAGCTTGATATTATTCATTGCATTTATATTGAATCAAAAACTCCAAACCCTCAACCTAAAAACACATATACGAACACTATGTATAAAATATATATATATATATATATATATATATATATATATATATATATATATATATATATATATATATATATATATATATATATATATATATATATATATATATATATATATAGTACAAAAAGGATTGAGAGAACGGCCGCAAACATTAACAACTTTATTCATATATAAACGACGTTTCGACCTATTACAATGGTCATCTTCAGGACTTCTGCAGATTAAGATAATATGAATAATAAGAACAATACAATAATATTTCCATATCAATATCTAGTATACTTTTTGTAAATATTCTTACTTGTACTTATTCAGGTTGTTTTCATAAATATTATTACTATTTTTATATATTTATTAAATTATTATTATTATTATTATTATTATTATTATTATTTTTATTTTTATTATTATTATTATTACCTTTATTTTTATTTTTATTTTTATTTTTATTAATTTTATTTTTATCCCTTATTTTTATTTTTATTTTTATTTTTATTTTTATTTTTATTTTTTATTGTCATCATTGTATTAGCATATCATCTATTAATTTCTGTTTGGCTATTATTGTTATTATTATTATTATTATTATTATTGTTATATTGACTGAAATTATTGCTATTACTAATATTTATATTTATGGCCATTATTATTATTATTAATTAATTAATTATTATTACTACTATTATTATTATTATTATTATTGTTGTTATTATTATTATTATTATTATTATTTATTATTGTATTGTTCTTATTATTCATATTATCTTAATCTGCAGAAGTCCTGAAGATGACCATTGTAATAGGTCGAAACGTCGTTTATATATGAATAAAGTTGTTAATGTTTGCGGCCGTTCTCTCAATCCTTTTTGTACTACATTTGAAGTTCTCAAAGAATGAATCTTTCCATCATATATATATATATATATATATATATATATATATATATATATATATATATATATATATATATATATATATATATATATATATATATATATATATATATATATATATATATATATTAAAATAAGGAAAGTATATTTTGATTTGAATACTATACGATAATGATGTAATTTTAAATTACCTATTTTAGGTGTAGCAAATTCTGAAGAAGTAAACCCTAAATTAGTTTTCGGTCCATCTTTATACGTCTACAAGAAACTTCGGAAAGTTTTCTCAAATAAAAAGACTGTAACAATCTCAACGCAAATGGATGTGAAGTCTTCAAATAATAATATGAATTGTGTAACATATATTCATGTTCCATCTGAATTTATAGAACAGAATGAAGAAAAGACATTGTAGTATTATGTATTTTTTTTTAAATTTTGGAGAACTGTTTTGTCTGTAATCGAGAGTAGCTATTATAGATTCTGTTTTAATAACAAAAAAATCTTTTCACTTTTTTGTTAGACATTTCTATGCTTTACATTAAAATTACCTCTGGTGTTTGCATTATTATTTTTATTGTCATAATTATTATAAAAATATACTAAATTTATCATATCGGATCCTACATTATATCAATAAGGTGAAGATTCCTCAAAACCTTACAGTAGAATTTATATATGATAATAAAAATACTTTTGATATTTGTTTTTTACCTTTTAAAATTAAAGATATAAAAGGTTGAAATGATAACTTTAGAGAAATATTAATAACAAATTTATATGTTTATTCTATTTCATATAAATTGAAAATTTGGTCAAAATATTTGCTTGCTAGTTTATTTTTCAACCTGCCAACATATTTATTTTTCAAATTCTGATTTGTAGTGGTGATTATATTTTTAAAAAAAATAATTTGTATATCTAATGAGGTAAACTTTCAATAAATAGCATGTTTGCTAATATTATACAGAGAAATGGATTCGAATAGGAAGTTACTCCTGCCCAAGGATAATATGAATTGAAAAATAAAAGACGAAATTACCAGTTAATCCTTGAGAACTGCAACAATGCAATTGCTTGTTTTAAATATATTTTAAGAGAAACTGCGAGATGAGATTGTGTACTCTATTTTTAGTTTCTGTAGTTTAAGATTTTAGGGTAGTAATTAGAATCTGAATACCTATAAACAGATCGGGCGAATAGGGGAACACACTGGCCAAATCACTGAATCCGTTTGGAAAAAAATCCAATAGGCTCCAAATCAGGAGCTGGAAATCAGATAACTTTGTTTTCTTATGAACTACTTAAATTTTTGTATGTATGTGAGTGTGTGCTCTTGGACCTATGTACAGTATGCAAACAAAGATTGTTATTACATATCAAAATGTTTCGTTCTTTGATGCTGTTTTCATATATATATATATATATATATATATATATATATATATATATATATATATATATATATATATATATATATATATATATATATATATATATATATATGTATTTGGTTCGCTCCTTTTCGCGTTTCACCTTCTCAGGGGGTCTCTAGTGTACCTCCGTCCCACTCTGGAGTGTCTATGCTCCAACTACCTCTCTACCCCGATTGTTCACACGTTCCCACATTTTACAAGCCCTTACTCTTACATTACCTTTTATAAAACAAACCAAAATGGCGAAACCCACAGCTTCCTCGGAGATGCTGCGATGGATGGCATCCAAAGAATGACTCTCATCCACCCCTCACCCCAACATCACTTGGGAGTTGGCGGCCTCCGATGATGGGGATGGTGCCGCCATGATCCGGCGTCCGGCTTGCCCCGATGCACAGTCTTCTTTTTCATTAATTTCTGGAACATTCGCGGTCTTTTTTCTAATTTCCCCTTTGTCGAACAATACCTCTCTTCTTCTAAACCTCATCACTTGTTTCTAACCGAAACTCAGATGCTTGAGTGTGCTGACATTAAACCTTATTCTGTTACCTCCTACTGTCTCTATCCTCAATTTTCAGTCAAAGGCGGTTGTTGCGCATATGTGCGCAACGATGTTATTTGCTCTCGTGTCTCTAATTTGGAGGGTCCTGAATTTTCTACCTTATAGCTTAAGCTCTCTTGCAATTCTACTACTAAATTTATTTGTTATGTTTATTTATCACCTAATTCTACTGGCTATAAAAAATTCTTCGACTATTTAAACTCCAAAATAGAGCACATTCTATTTTCTTCTCCTTTCTCTGAAATTATCATTTTAGGTGATTTCAATGTTCACCCCCGCCAATGGCTTTCATTTAGTTTTCAGCCGGTCAACTCGCCTTCAACTATTCTATCCAGAACAACTTTGAGCAGTTGGTGCAACTCCCTACCCGTATTCCTGATCGCCTTGGTGATGAACCCAACATAATTGATCTTTTCCTTACTTCTTATCCTTCTCCTTATTCTGTTAAACTCTTTCCTCCTCTGGGTTCATCCGATCACCTTCTTATCTCCGTATCTTGTTCTGTCTCTTCAAGTCTTCCCCAAGAACGACCCCCCCCCCTTCGTCGAGTAGACTTTTGTGGCACTTTGGTGCTGCTAGCTGGTCTGACTTGCGATTGTACTTCTCTGATTTCCCATGGAATGATTATTGCTTTCGTGGGAAGGATCCCTCGGAGTGTGCTGAGCGCATAACTGAGGTGATTCTCTCTCTGGCATGGAGGCTTACATTCCATACTCTTTCCCTTCTACTAAACCTAACAAACCTTGGTTTAACTCTACTTGTTATCTCTCTATCCGCCACAGGAACGCTGCCTTCAGAGATTACCGTCGTCTTCAAACCCCTGAAACCCATTCAACTTATATTTCATCCTGGAATCGTGCAAAATCTATTCTTCGAGATACCGAAAACTCTTTTCTCTGTCGCAAATGCAATTATCTTTCTGGTTCCTCTTCATCTCGCCCTTTCTGGCATTTTGCAAAAAATGTCAACTCTAACTTTGCTTCTTCCTCTTTCCTTCCTCGAGTTTCTTCTGATGGTACAACTGCCATTTTACCTTTTACTAAAGCTGAACTCTTCGCTCAAACCTTTGCTTCTAATTCTACCTTAGACGATTCCGGAGCTGTTCCTACTCCTTCAACCCCCTCCAATATTATAATTTCTTTTACATATGTCATTTCTGCTCTCTCTGAGCTTAACACTTAGCTTATTGGGTATTGGAATTGACTACTTTACCTCCTACTGTCTCTATCCTCAATTTTCAGCTTATTGGGTATTGGGTATTTTAAAATAGTCAATTCTATAAGAGGGAGTGCCGTTGATTCCTGCCATGGTTTCGTTCCATTCGGACCAGTTTGAAAATTTTTAACTCCTTCTCAAATTGAAATCATCTTTGGAGAAGACAATACGAATTATATTCAAAGAAAGAGGACCTCGTGACAACCAAAAAATTCCAGTTTGTTATCTCCTTCTCTTCTCAAACACAACACAGGATCAACTCCTTCTGGCAATATTATTCCAACAATCTCCCTTGAAGTAAAAAGGGGGAATAAGATTCAAGAAAAAAGGGCACTTCTAAATTTTGGATCTCAGAGAAGTTACTTCAAAGGAAGTGTCATGGAGAAATTAGGAATAAATATTGCTTCATTTCCTCGTCAAAAAACCCCTGTAAAAACTTTTCTGGGAGAACAAACCAGAACAATGTACTCAATTGATCTGGAATTGAATTTATGTTGTGGGTCATATACCCAAATTCCAGCTCTTGTGGATCCCAATCTTGACGTCGGTTTTGAAGTCAAGGGATTGATGGGAGCCGAATATAATATACGAAGGAAATAATTTTAAGATAGCCGATCGATTCTATCAAGGCCGTCATGGTGACATTGTCAACAATGTGGAATGTCTTCTGGGAATAGACGCTCTATATCTCATGAAGCATTTTAAAGTAGTCAATTGTTATAAGAGGGAGTGCCATTGATTCTTGCCATGGTTTCGTTCCATTCGGACCAGTTCGTAAATTTTTAACTCCTTCTCAAATTGAAATCATATTTGGAGAAGAAAATTCGAATAGTCCTCAAAGAAAGAGGACCTCGTGACAACCAAAAGATTCCAGTTTGTTGTCTCCTTCTCTTCTCAAATCTGTCAAAAAAATTACTCCGAAAACATCGTAAATCTCATAGTGGATCCGTCTCCTTCCTATTTCGACCCATTTGATTCATACTCACTCAGACTTGGAAACTTTGATGTCGGCATAGAGAACATCTACAAGTTGGGAATCCATTTTAATAAACGAAGAATGCTGACCAAGGTTCCATCGATACCATCTTCGAACGTAGATTCCATGAGAGTATAGAATATAAGGAAGGTAAGTATCATGTTGAGATCCCATGGTATGAAGAAATATTGAAAGCTGTGCCTTCAAATCATCAGGTAGCATTAGCTGCGCTTGCATCGTGTGACACAAAAACTTCATAATCAGGGTCTCATTTCAGCATATGGAGACATATTTCGTCAATACCTGGCTGATGGCATCATCGAGCCCGTCCATGTGTCTCCAAAAGATTTTCATCGATACATTATGGATCCCTCATAGGCCTGTTATTAAGACTGCAGAACAAGTCACAACGAAGATTCGCCCTGTCTTTAATTGCAGCCTTCGCATCGGGAATAGCCCATCTTTAAACCAGGCTTGTTATCCTGGTGTAGATCTGATGGCATCTTTATTTCGATTATTGCTTCAATTTCGTACAAACAAATATGTCGTACTAGCAGACATTTCGAAAGCCTTTTTGCAGATTCGTCTTAAAAAGGATGAAGATCGTAATCGATTATGCTCCTTCTGGGAAGAAGGAGGTGTGCTTCATACCTATCGTTACACCTCTATCATTTTCGGGCTATCAGGGATCAGTAAGTCCTTATATATTGGGAGCTGTTATAAGACACCATGCAAAACAGTATCCCCCAGATCTCTGTTCTTACTTATTGGAAAATAATTTATATATGGATAATTTTATATATTCCAACTCTTCTATCGACAATTTAAAAGAAATCTTTTGTCAGACCACTTCAAGAATGTGCGAAGGTGGATTCGATTTATGCAGTTGGAATTCAAATAACTTAGAACTAAAAGAAATGTTCGAGGCTAACCAAAAATTAGCCAAACACCAAAGCTCAGAAGAAAGAGTTTTGGGATATCTATTCGACACCTCATCTGACACTCTTAGATTGAGTGATTTTGAAATAAACTCGGCCAATTCGAAACGTCAACTTCTCTCTCAAATATCTAAAGTTTTCGACCCCTTATCACTGTTTCTTCCAGTTACAATACGTGGGCGTATTCTCATGAGGAAGACGTGGGAACAGGAAATGAGTTGGGACGATGAAATCAACGAAGAATTGAAGACCTTATGGGAAAAGTTGCGTCTAGATTTAATTTCTTTGAAAGAAATTACTTTCGAAAGATCTTGTTTTGAGACCGAGGGCTCCAACTTGTCACTTAACACATTTTCTGACGCAAGCTCTTCATGCTATGGCTTCTTAATGTATGTATCCTCAAGCACCAAAGCACCCAGCATTCTTTGGTCAAAGGGAAAAGTCGTCTCCTTTGAAAGGGAGAACACTGCCATGCTTGGAGCTTTTATCAGTTTTTTTGGCATTGAAATGCTTACCTCAAGTTCTAGGATGCTTTCAAGATTCAAAGTTTAAAACTTTAAATATATTTTCGGATTCACAAGTGTCCTTGGCCTGGATACTACGTGGGGGAAGAAAAAACAAAAGTGTATTCATAAAGAATAGAATACAAGATATTAAAAAAATGGTTTCTTCATTAAAAGAAGACCATAATCTAATTCCTGAATTTCGTTTCGTGAGGTCTGAAGAAAACCCAGCCGACCTACTCACCAGAGGATTAAATATATCCGAGTTTCGAAAAAATTTGTCATTTTGGCAGCATGGACCCGAATGGCTGGATTCTGCACCCATATACTGGCCTGATTATGGATGGGAGAGTTCCGAAAATAATTCTTCTCTAGTGCTTGCGACTGTCAATGTAAGTACTAATCTTCCTGTTATTAAATTTGAAAATTTTTCTAATTTAAATGTTCTTTTTAGAGTTTGTGCACTTTTATATAAGTTTTCAGCACTTTCTAGAGGAATCAACATTGATTGTGATTCCAAAGCTCGAATATATTGCCTAAAAAGAATGCAGGAAGAATCTTTTCCGAAAGAGCTTGCCTTTTTAAGAAGAGTGAAAGAGGATGCTTCGTTAAATGAACCACCACCAGATTTGGTAAACAATTTAAATTTATTTCTAGATGATTTAGAGCTCATTAGAAGCAAAGGTAGATTGGCTCGTTCTAATTATTATGACTTTGATGTTTTAAATCCAATCCTGATGGGGAAAAATCATCATTTGACATTTCTTTTTATTCGAAACGCCCATTTTGATTGTAAACATCTTGGCATTCAAGCCACTCTAACCAACATTCGTCTGAGAGGTTATTGGATCACCTCTGCTAGAAATACTATTCGAAAAGTCATATCAGAATGCATAGTGTGCAAAAAATACAACAGTTTTGCATTCAATTATCCTCGCTTCACAAATTTTTCAAAAGCTCAAGTGGAACTTTTTCGACCTTATAAGAATGTGGGTATAGATTAATACCAAACATTGGTGGGTGAAAGTAAAAGGCTCACCTCAATCTCAAAAAATGTATATCTTAATTTATACATGTCTTAGCATAAGAGCTATTCATTTAGATCTGGTTCCTGATATGTCTTCTGAATCATTTGTAAAATCATTTCAACGTTTTGTAAATCTCTATGGAGTGCCAGATGCAGTTTATAGTGATAATGCACGTTCCTTTATACAAGGAGTGAATTCATTTCGAGTCATTTGTGGTTTCAGAGAATGGAAAAGAGTTTCTTCGTAAAAATCAGATAAAACATCATCGAGTACCACTTTACAGTCCAGTGGACTGCTAGCCTGTGGGAGAGAATGGTGAAAGTGGATAAAAGCTGTCTATTGAAGACAATTGGAAGATCTTCTGTCGAATATTTCAGCTTTATAACAACTCTCTCAGAAATAACTGATGCTATAAACTCTCGTCCTCTGACTTATACTTCGAGTTCAAATGATGTGATACCTCTCACGCCAAATTGCTTTTTAAAACCACATTCCAAAACCAGTATGGTAATAAGAAAAAAGATAATTCTGATTTTATGGCGATGTCTCCGTCATCGTCTCGAAATGCTTTAAATAAAGCCCTAAAAAAAGCTGACAAATTTGAAGAGTTTAGAACAAGGTGGTACGAGGAATATCTATTAAGCCTTCGAGAAACCTGTCGAGATTTATATCAAACCAGATGGGATAATCTGGTTAAGGTCGACGATGTAGTGCTGATCCGCAGTCCTGTAAAAGACAGACCATTTTGGCAAATGGGAATCGTCACTAAATTGATGTATGGAGATGATGGAAAAGTTCGATCAGTCTTCGTGAAGACACCAGGAGGACAAATCAGCTTGTAATCTGTCAAACTTTTGTACTCCATGGAACTTTCTTTAACCAGCAGTGGGTCATCTCAACCATCTTCTGCTTCAACCGGATCAATGCCTTCGTCAGCTGTATCCTCAATGCCTGGGACATCTGCTCAGCCTACCACTTCAATATCCCGTCATTCAATGGGAACACCTTCGGGAACTGTCAGGACCAATTCGGAAAGCAAGCTGTGACTGCAGTAATGCAATTCAGAGAAGAAGACTCTCATTCTGAACCAGAATAAAGTAAAAATTTCAAAGAGGTCGGGAGTATTTTCATCAAAATGTAAGCAAAAATCGTATACTCTTTTCTTTTAATGACTCCACCTAAAAGGGCTGGAGCCATCCCTCCCCCTGGAGTATATAAAAATTATAATATTTACAAAGTTAAAAATAAAATCATGTAGCTATAATCTATTAAAATAGCTTGCACTAAAACTAAAATGGAAGGTTGCTATTTTTATAAAGTCAGATCTCAATTTCCTGTCATAACGAAATTCTCCTTTTGATTTTATATCTCAAAGTTCTCAATTCAAGTACAGTCGTGAACAGAAGTTCGTTCCTATTAACGTGGAAATAAATATTTATGTAAAATGGAGATCATCTCAGATTCAGCCAATCACAGTTCAATTAAGCCCCTCTCAATGTTTTTATTCTCTTTTTATTCAAAATAGAGCTTTTATGAAATGATCTCCATTTTATATAAATATTTATTTCCAGCTTAATAGGAACGAACTTCTGTTCACGACTGTACATATTGAAAAGTTCTTTCTGATTTCATTGCGAAAAATTGCACTTTTGAAGATCGAGTTGATATTTGCTCAAATTTTGGAGGAACTACCCTCAACCAATTTCGACTAATTTAAAAATTAATCTCCTATAAATTCTGCAAATAAACCATCAAATTTTAAAATTAACTCTTTCCTTAAATTCCTATATATATATATATATATATATATATATATATATATATATATATATATATATATATATATATATATATATATATATATATATATATATATATATATATATATATATATATATATATATATATATGGGGGAGGGAAGTAGCGCTCCCGAAGCGATGAGATTACCCCCTGTTGGGTATACGGGTGTTAAAGGTACTCCTATCTCATCCCGGTGCCCAATGGTTCGCTCCCTTTCGCGCTCACCTTCTATCTACACGGAGTGGCTCTCCTTTACATACATAAAACATTTCTAACACATCTTAAAAAAATTAAATAAATCAAAATGGCGTCAACTAAATCGGTAGCCTCGGAGAAGCCACGGGGGGCGGCTTCCAAAAATAGCCCCTCATCCACCCCTTCCCCCATCACCACTTGGGAGTTGGTGGCCTCCGGTGATGGGTTGGTGCCACCAAGACTCGGCCGCCGGCTTGTCCTGATGCACGGTCTATTTTTTTCATTAATTTCTGCAACATTCGCGGTCTGCACTCTAATTTCCACTTTGTTGAACATCACCTCTCTTCTTCTAGACCTCACCTCTTATTCTTAACCGAAACTCAGATGTTTGAGCGTTCTGATAGCAAACCCTATTCTGTTTCCTCCTACTGTCTCTATCCTCAATTTTCAGCCAAAGGCGGTTGTTGTGCATATGTGCGCAACGATGTCGTTTGTTCTCGTGTCTCTAATTTGGAGTCTTCCGAATTTTCCACCTTATGGCTTAGGCTCTCTTGCCACTCTACGACTAAATTCATTTGTTCAGTTTATTTATCTCCTAATTCTACTGACTATGCAAAATTCTTCGACTATTAAAACTCCAAAATAGAGCACATTCTCTCTTCTTCTCCTTTCTCTGAAATCATCATATTAGGTGATTTCAATGTTCACCACCGCCAATGGCTTTCTTCTAGTTCTCATGATACAGCTGGTGAACGTGCCTTCCATTTTCGCTATCCAAAACGACCTTGAGCAGTTGGTGCAGCTCCCTACTCGTATCCCTGATCGTCTTGGAGATGAACCCAACATTCTAGACCTTTTTCCTAACTTCTAATCCTTCTCCTTATACTGTTAAACTCTTTCCTCCTCTGGGTTCATCCGATCATCTTCTTATCTCTGTATCCTCTTCTATCTCTTCAAGTCTTCCGCAGGAAAGACCCCCTTCTACGGAAAGGAAACGCTTGTGGCATTTCGGTGCCGCAAGCTGGTCGGACTTGCGGTCGTACTTCTTTGATTTCCCGTGGAATGATTATTGTTTCCGTGGGAGGGGTCCCTCGGAGTGTGCAGAACGCATTACCTGAGGTGATTCTCTCTGGCATGGAGGCGTACATTCCATATTCTTTCCCTTCTACTAAACCTAACAAACCTTGGTTTAACTCTGCTTGTTCTCGTGCTATCCGCCGCAGGGATGCTGCCTTCAGGGATTACCGTCGTCTTCAAACTCCAGAAACTCACGCTACTTATATTTCATCCCGGAATCGTGCAAAATCTATCCTTCGTAACACTAAAAACTCCTTTCTCCGTAGAAAATGCAATAATCTTTCTGGTTCCTCTTCTTCACGTTCTTTCTGGCATTTTGCAAAAAATGTCAACTCTAACTTTGCTTCTTCCTCTTTCCCTCCTTTAATATCTTCCGACGGCACAACTGCCGTTTTACCTTCCTCTAAAGCTGAACTCTTTGCTCAAACTTTTGCCTCTAATTCAACCTTAGACGATTCCGGAGCTGTTCCTCCTCCTTCAACCCCCTCTAACTCAATTATGCCTAAATATTAGAATTTCTTCTAAAGATGTCATTTCTGCTCTCTCTGAGCTTAACACTAAGAAGGCGTACGGTCCTGATGGTATTCCTCCTGTGGTTCTCAAAACTTGTGCTTCCGAGCTTGCACCCTGCCTTGGTAAACTATTTCGTCTTTGTCTCTCTCTACTTCAACCTTCCCTTCTTGCTGGAAACGTGCGCTCATTCAACCTGTGCCGAAGAAGGGGGACCCCTCTCAACCCTCTAACTACCGTCCTATTTCTTTGACCTCCGTTCTTTCTAAAGTTTTCGAATCTATCCTTAACAGGAAGATTTGGAAACATCTCAATTCTTCTAATCTTATCTCTGATCGCCAGTATGGCTTTCGTAAGAAACGCTCTACTGGTGATCTTCTTTCCCTTCTCTCTGACTCTTGGTCCTCCGCTA
>SEYY01000828.1:0-15000 GCA_009176605.1 Armadillidium nasatum
AAATAAAAGAAAAATAGAAAAAATTAAAAATAAAATAAAAATTCCTGAAGAAAGCTTTACAAAAATGTATGTAAGGAATCATTTTTTAATCGAAAATATAAGGTCACTTAACCATTCTTTTTCAATTTTAACCTGGAACGAAATGGCATCTCGTTTTAGTGTTAATTTATATGTGGCAGGTTATTTATAGAAAGTTAATCTATTATTTTGATAATCCTTATTAATGTTAAGAGATAATTCACTTCAAGGCAATACTGGTAAGAAAGAAAAGGATAAAATTACTTCTTTGTCGATTAAAACCCTGTATTATTATTATAACTAAACAACCTTCCTATAAATCATAATCAGACCTTTCGCTTTAATTTCGCTTTTATTCACTATTATTTCGCTTTTATTAGCTTTTTTTGGCTTTTATTCTCTTTTATTCAACCAAGCTCTGGCCATGGCGTTAGCTCACAGAACAAGGATGGTTAAACGAGTTTTATTAAAAGTTCACATCTCACTGGCGTTGCCCTATTGAAGGAGGGGAAATTCTTTAGGTAGTTTCATGAGGGGTTGAACCGACGCATTCAAGCTCGTGGCTAAACCTTCTCTAAAGTTATGCCATTCTTTGTTTCTCTCTCTCTTTCTTTGTCTGGCTACTTCTTTCTCTCTCACTCTTTCTCTCTCTCTCTCTCTCTCTCTCTCTCTCTCTCTCTCTCTCTTATTCTTATCTCTCACTTTCGTTATCTTTTTTCTCTACCTCTTTATCACCCTACCACTTTGTTTCTTTTCTCCCTCTCTTTTCTCTCTCTCTCTCTCTCTCTCTCTCTCTCTCTCTTTCTCTCTCTCTTTCTCTCTCCCTCTTTCCCTCTCATTCTCCCTCTCTCTCTTTGTTTCCTTTTAATATTATTCCGTTATCGTTGCTCTGATTTTTCTTTCAATATATCTTCTTTTCCTTTCATGTAACTCATTTCACCCTCTCAATATCCCAATACAAACCAATACCCATTCAGGAAAAGTAAATTTACTTTACCTTTATGAGTAAAGCATATTGTTCAAGCTTTACTATTCTATGCTTTACTTAAGAATAAAGCAAATTGTAAATGATCACTTTAAATAGGATAATAAAGGATATAATAATAATAATATATTATATATATATATATATATATATATATATATATATATATATATATATATATATATATATATATATATATATATATATATAGTATATATATATATATATATATATATATATATATATATATATATATATATATATATACAATTATATATATGCAATATGAAGTTATCAGCAATATATGAGAAATATTCGAAAAATGTTTTATATTCAAATATACATACGTACATATAAATCTATATATATATACATATATATTTATATATATATATATATATTCATAATGTCACAAAATACATTATGCAATCTAATCATATAAGCAATCATTTATGAATGGGCTATTAATATATATATATATATATATATATATATATATATATATATATATATATATATATATATATATATATATATATATATATATATATATATATATATATATATATATATCATCTTTGTCTTTCTACTTAAACATTCACTTCCTGTTGGAAACGTGCTCTCATCCGACCTATCCGATGATGGGAGTCAAAATTCCTGTAACTATCGTCTCATTTTTTTAATCTCCGTTCTTTCTAAAGTTTTTTAATCTATCCTTAACAGGAAGATTTGAAAACATCTCAATTCTTCTAATCTTATCTCTGATCGCCAGTATGGGATTCATAAGAAACGCTCTACTTGTGATGATCTTCTTTCCCTTCTCTCTGACTCTTGGTCTTCTGCTCTTCGATATTTCGGTGAATTCTTTGCTGTCACTCTGAACATATCGAAAGCTTTCGATAGAGTCTGGCACAAAGCTTTGATTTCGCAACATTTCTCTTTCGGTATCTATCCTTCTCTCTGTGATCTTCTCTCTAATTTCCTTTCTGGTCGTTCTATAGCAGCTGTTGTTGACAGCCACGGTTCTTCCTTTAAACCTATTAATAGTGGTGTTCCTCAAGTACCTGTCCTATCTCAACACTTCTTGTGTTTTTCATTAATGACCTTCTATCTGCTACTTCAGCTAATATCCACTATGCCGATGACTCCACCCTGCATTACTCCTTTCAAATTGAATGTCGCCCTTACCAACAGCAGTTCAGCAGTTAATAGAGGCAAGGAGGGTACCCTTGGAACAACTAACTTCTGATCATTTTCATAATTCAAATTGGGGCAGAGAAAACATGGTCGTTTTCAATAAACAAAGACTCAATTTCTCCATCTCTTTTCTCAACACAATCTTCCACACAACTATGATATCTTGCACAACTCAAACCTTAATCTGTCCTTAATATTCTCGGTGTTTCTTTTCTTTGTGATCTTTCTTGGAAAGATCACGTTTTCTTTCTCTCTAAACAAGCTTCTAAGAGGTTAGGTCATCTGTGGAGCTTTTATTATTTTGTTCACTCCACCATAGTTGCTTGCTATTTATAGGAGTGTAGTTCGCCCCTGTATGGTGTATGTATATCACTCATCTGGGGTGGTTCCACTCTTACAGCTCTCGTAGAAAAGTTGGAGTTTAGGGCTTTTCGTCTTATCAACTCTTCTGCTCTCACTAATTCTCTTCAGTCTCTTTCTGCCAGTCGAACTGTTGCGTCACTCTCTATACTATCGCTATTACAATGGAAACTGCTCTTCTGAACTCTCTCGTCGCATACCTCCTCCATTAAGAAGGGTTCGTGCGACTCGTCTTTCTACACAGTCTCATCCTTTCTCTGTCCAACTCTCCGATCCCAGACTTATCCGCTATGCTCAATCCTACATGTACTCTACTGGTAAAGTCTAGAACACAATCTCTTCATCTATTTTTCCAACTTAATATTACTTACAGATCTTTAAACGTCGTGTATCAGGACATGTCTAAATTTTAAATAGACTTGATTTCTGACTTGTTACTTAACTCTGGTGGCAATTTAGTAGGCCTCAGGCCTTTGTATTCCAGGGGTATATATATATATATATATATATATATATATATATATATATATATATATATATATATATATATATATATATATATATATATATATATATATATATATATATATAATATATAAAAGGATATGCAATTACCGCAGCTTTTAATATACAGTTTGAAATTTCCTTTTAAAAAAAAATAAAATAAAATAAAATAAAATAAAAAGAATATTCCTAAATTGAAAAACTAAAAAACCTAATATTAAAACACTAACTTTCAAAACTAAATGACTATTTTCTAATTCAAATATTTCTAAATGACTAGAAAGAGGAAATTATTCATTTACATACAACGCTTGAATAAGGAAACTGTGATATAGTTTCGATATACGTAATATATATATATATATATATATATATATATATATATATATATATATATATATATATATATATATATATATATATATAATATATATATATATATATATATATATATATATATATATATATATATATATATATATATATATATATATATATATATATATATATATATATATATATATATATATATATATATATATATATATATATATATATATATATATATATATATATATATATATATATATATATATATATATATATATATATATATATATATATATATATATATATATATATATATATATATATATATATATATATATATATATATATATATACAATATATATATATATATATATATATATATATATATATATATATATATATATATATATATATATATATATATATATATATATATATATATATATATATATATATATATATATATATATATATATATAATATATTATATAATATAATATAATTTATAAAGGAAAGAGGGACAACAATTGCACAAATTAAATAGGTTTTTATATTTTTCTATAATTTTTCATTGTTTTTTTAACATTTTTTATTAGCTTTAGGGAATTCTATATATATATATATATATATATATATATATATATATATATATATATATATATATATATATATATATATATATATATATATATATATATATATATATTACTTTTTTATTCCTCCTCTGTTGGCCAAAGACCAGATGTCTACTTATTTCCACTAGAGTTGGGGCAATACTGAAACCTAGTCGTTAAACCCCTTACATGTACCGATATAAGGCCCTTGAAAGTGCGCAAGTCAAAGAAAGTTGGGAAAACAGATAATGGGTGTGTGTTCCAGACTTTACCAATAGAGTACATGTAAGATTGAGCATAACGGTCAAGTCTGGGGCCAGAGAGTTGGACAGAGAAAGGAGGAAAGAAGGAAGTATCCGACGGGAGAGTTCAGAAGATCAGTGTCCATTGTAATAGTGATAATATATAGAGAGTGACGCAACAGTTCGACGGGCAGAAAGAGATTGGAGATAATTATTGAGAGAGGGATAGTTGAAAAGACAAAAAGCCATAGACTCCACCTTCTCAAGGAGAGCTGTATGAGTGGAACCACACCGAATGTGTGAGTCGTACTCCATACAGGGGCGAACAACACCCCTATAAAGAGAAAGCAATTTTGGTGGCTTAAAAAAAATCACGAATGAGCTTCAGAACACCAAACCTTTTGCAATCTAATTATATATATATATATATATATATATATATATATATATATATATATATATATATATATATATATATATATATATATATATATATATATATATATATATATATATATATATATATATATATATATATATATATATATATATATATATATATATATATATATATATATATATATATATATATATATATATATATATATATATATATATATATATATATATATATATATATATATATATATATATATATATATATATATATATATATATATATATATATATATATATATATATATATATATATATATATATATATATATATATATATATATATATATATATATATATATATATATATATATATATATATATATATATATATATATATATATATATATATATATATATATATATATATATATATATATATATATATATATATATATATATATATATATATATATATATATATATATATATATATATATATATATATATATATATATATATATATATATATATATATATATATATATATATATATATATATAGCGAAAGCTTTCGATATGTTCATCGCGACAGCAAAAGATTCACCGAAATGCCGAAGTGCTGAGTTCAAGAGTCAGAGAGAAGAGAAAGAGAGTCACCAGTAGAGCGCTTCTTACGAAAGCCAAACTGGCGATTTGAAGAAAAGATTTGAAGAATTGAGTTTCCAAATATTCTTTCTAAGGATAGATTCGAAAATTTTAGAAAGAATGTAGGTTAAAGAAATAGGACCGCAGTTAGAGAGTTGAGAAGTGTCCCCCTTCTTCGTCATAGGCTGAAGGAGTGCACGTTTCCAGGCAAGAAGAGAAGGTCGAAGTAAAAAGACAGAGACGAAATAGATTACCACGTCAGGGTGCAAGCTCAAAGGCACAAGTTTTTAGAGCCACAAGAGTGATGCCATTAGATCAGTACGCCTTCTTAGTACTAATCTCAGAGGGAGCAGAAATGACAATTTTAGAAGATATTACAATTTTTGGGATAAATGAGTTGGAGGTATATATATATATATATATATATATATATATATATATATATATATATATATATATATATATATATATATATATATATATATATATATATATATATATATATATATATATATATATATATATATATATACGAATGGATATTCCTTTGTCATACACTGCACAAATATGCATATTTATGCATCTATACATATTCTTGTACAAGATTCAGTGTCTGAAGTCCCTCTTTTGTTAAAGTTACTGTTTTTATCTGTGTATTTGATGCCAACGCGTTACAAAAGCAAAATAGAATTCCGAAAAAAGTGAAAAAGGAATTTTTTTTATTTTTTTTGGTGATTTTTTTTCAAAAAAAAAATGAATTTATTTTTTTTTTTTTGTGAATTTTTTTTTTGGTGAATTTTTACCTTAATTTTCCTCTCCATTTGTTTCGAACAATCGATCAGCCAAATTTTTTCATAGGCACCAAAGTGAAACTGAAATTACTTTTTGTCTTGTTCTTTCTGATATATATATATATATATATATATATATATATATATATATATATATATATATATATATATATATATATATATATATATATATATATATATATATATATATATATATATATATATATATATATATATATATATATATATATATATATATACATCAATTATAATCGCGCGTACTAGGAGGAATAAGTTGAGTTTTTGAAGCATTGAAAACAACAATATCAGCCGTGATTAGATATGCAAGTATAATCTGGTCTCAATGTAGGTCTTATGCACCCAACTGTGGATTCTGTTGTGCATATATATATACATATATATATATATATATATATATATATATATATATATATATATATATATATATATATATATATATATATATATATATATATATATATATATATATATATATATATATATATATATATATATATATATATATATATATATCCATGGATTGTGCGATAGAAGAGAGATGTTATGAAGTAGGAAATGTTTTTGGAAATTTATCTAGCCTAGTAGAGTATGTGAAAGAAAAATGAAAGCAGCTAAATCTAGAGTCAGTAAACTGAACTATATTAACTGCAACTACACTGCAAAAATTGTCCTAACGAATCGTTGGGACATGTGGCCAAAATGTCGCAGAAAAGGAAAAGACTTATTTAACAAAAGAAAATCGTATCACTGACTTATTTTCTGATAAGAAAATAACTGAAAATTTTTTTTGGTGTTAACTTGTCCCAACGATTCGTTAGGACAATTTTTGCAGTGTACGTTACATCGTTCAGAAGGGGATTACCCCAAATCGTAGACAGGAAAAATCGTCGACAGGTCAAATCGTCGACAAGCCAAAAACAAGATTTTGCCTCGCGTCCAAAACGTAGACAACTTTTTTTTTTTGTCCAAAACGTAGACAACATTTTTTTACAAGTCGTCCAAATCGTCGACACTATAAATCGATATCGATTAATCGAAAGATATATATCATCATCACTCACGGGTCGGGGGGTACGGGGGGCAGAGCCCCCCGTAGACAAATGTTCGTGTGCCATGCATCTACTAAAATAATATATTAAAAATTAAAAAAATATATTCATAATTATTATAATAATAAAATTAAAAAATAGGCTTACATATCGATTGTATCGATATATAAAAAAATACGATGTTGGTCAAACGGTCGACACAATTTTTTTAGAGTATGGCCACGAATCGTAGACGATTTGGGTATAGCACTGAATGGAAAACGATAGACAGAATTTGTCAAAAGTGTCGACGGTTTGACCTGTCGACGATTTTTCCTGTCGACGATTTGGGTATAGCACCGTTCAGAACGAGTCTTGGAATATTTAAGAAGCTGTTCATTGTGAGAATTAATGTGATTCTTTCAAAAGACGATCAAGGAAAAGAAAAAATATCATTGCAATGAATTAAATTTAGAGAAATTTTAGAGTTTTGTGCTTTCAAAAATATTTGTTACTTGGAAAATTACTTTCAGGAGAAAAATAAAGAAATTGAGCTTTTGAGTTATTGAATTCAAAAAATTCATATATATATATATATATATATATATATATATATATATATATATATATATATATATATATATATATATATATATATATAATATATATATATATTATATATATATATATATATAATATAAAAGAAACAACAATTGCAGAATTTAAATATATACAAGTATATAATATATAATAATAATAATAATAATAATAATAATAATAATAATAATAATAATAATATATATAATAATAAAATAATAATAATAATAATAATAATAATAATAATAATAATAATAAATAATAATAATAATAATAATAATAATAATAATAATAATAATAATAATAATAATAATAATAATAATAATAAGCCTTCCTTAAAAAATTACCCAAAGCTAATAAAGAAAGTCGTGAAATTTTGGTCCATTATGTGGTGGGGTGTGGTCCCCTTCTATTGACTAATTTTAATAATTATTCTGATCAGATTAATTTCTATAAATGAATCTGATGTTGCCTTTGTTTGAATTAATATAATCAGCAAAGTAAAAGGAAAATTGGAATATATATATATATATATATATATATATATATATATATATATATATATATATATATATATATATATATATATATATATATATATATATATATATATATATAGACAGTAAAAAAAAAAAACAAGAAATAAAAACAAAACTTAATTAAAATTGGAGCGAGGACTTTCGAAGGGATAGCCACCCTTCCTCTTTCAGGCTATATATATATAATATATATATATATATATATATATATATATATATATATATATATATATATATATATATATATATATATATATATATATATATATATATATATATATATATATATATATATATATATATATATATATATATATATATATATATATATATATATATATATATATATATATATATATAGACAGTAAAAAAAAACAGGAAATAAAAGCAAAACTTAATTAAAATTGGAGCAAGACTTTCGAAGGGATAGCCACCCTTCCTCTTTCAGGCTCTCTCTCTCTCTCTCTCTCTCTCTCTCTCTCTCTCTCTATATATATATATATATATATATATATATATATATATATATATATATATATATATATATATATATATATATATATATATATATATACATACACTGTATATATATATATTTGAGATTTGTGTGTTCTTAGAGAACCTTATTTTCAAAATAAACAACAGAGCCAACAATGATGAAAGAGACATTAAATTTTATAAATAATTTATTAAATTTAAATAAACAATAAGCAATAAGAGACGTTTCGAGTCTAGCCAGATTCATTATCAAAATTATCTGGAAAATAAAGTAAAAATAAATGTTATAGAGTTAACCATATCACAAAGTAATAATTATACTTTACAAATAAATCACAAGACAAACAGGACACTGAGTTGTAAAATAAAATTAAAGGGAAATGAATGTGACAATTTTTCAAAGTATTTTGCATGGTAGTTACACTGTCAAATATTGTCCTAACGAATCGTTGGGACAAGTGGCAAAAATCCCGCAACATATTTTTTTCAGTTATTTTCTTAGAAAATAAATCGGTGAAACGACTTTCCTATGTTTAACATTTCTTTTCACTTAGGAAAATTTTACTATGACATTATAACTTTTTTATTGTACTTTATTTTCAAAATAATTTTGATAATGCATCTAGCTAGACTCGAAATTTCCCTTATTGCTTATTGTTTATATAATTTAATAAATTATTTATAAATTTAATGTTTCTATCATAATTGCTGGCTCGGTATATATATATATATATATATATATATATATATATATATATATATATATATATATATATATATATATATATATATATATATATATATATATATATATATATAACGAGCAGAGAGTCTTTGTTTACATTTCATTTAGGGTATTGCAAGCTGTTTATTGAAGAGATTTCTCTTGCTTTAAAAGAGGCTCTTGAAATTGAGGAGCGTCTGAAAAGGTTAATATCCTGCTTTACTGTTTTAGCTTTAATGGATAAATCTTGTAGTTTACATTAACCTGTAGACGTTAAAAATAGCGTACACACCTGTGGATCACTATCGTCGTTTGCAAAATATACAAATATACATTCATATATCCATACATATACATACATACATACATACATACATACAAACATTTATATTATATATATATATATATATATATATATATATATATATATATATATATATATATATATATATATATATATATATATATATATATATATATATATATATATATATATATATATATATATATGTGTGTGTGTGTGTGTGTGTGTGTGTGTGTGTGCGTAGCTATAGTCTGAGATGAATCTGAGGTTTGAAAAGAAGTACAAGTTGAATCTGAGACTGGAGTCGGAGAAAGAGTTAAATCTGGGTTTAGAGACTTGTCAGAGATGAATTTGAGGTTGTTGTAGGAGTACATGTTGAATCTAGGACAGGAGTAATGATTGAAATTTAATCTGGGGTTAGACTTGTAGTACGAATTAAACCTTTGGCTTAAATCATTGTTAGAGTTGAATGTGGGTTTAGAATCGTAGTGCGAATTGAATCTTAGATCAAAAGAGTTGTCAGAGGAGAATGTGGGTTTGGAGATGTACGAGTAGTACGATAGAATCTTAGATGAAAATCGTTGTCATAGCAGAATGCAAGTTTGGATTCGAAGTACTAATTGAATCTTAAATCAAAAGAGTTGTCAGAGTAGAATATAAGTTTGGAGTTGTAGTACGAGTATCATCTTAGATCAAAATCATTGTCATGGTAGAATGTGAATTTTGGAGTCGTAGTACGAATTGAATCTTAGATCAAAATAGTTGTCAGAGTATAATGTGTGTTTGGAATCGTAGTATGAATTGAAAATTGGGTTAAAATCGTTGTCAGAGTAGTATATGGAATTGGAGTATTAGTAGAATTTTTGGACGGAATCATAGAACGAATTGATTCTGAGGCTGGAGTCGGAGTCCTAGCTGAATTTGGAGTTAAAGTTGTACTTCATATATTTGGATGGAGTCGAAGAACGAGATGAAATTGAGTTCAGCTTCTTTAATTTTATGAGGACGGATTGCTGGTCCTATTACAATAATGATAATAATAATAATAATAATAATAATAATAATAATAATAATAATAATAATAATAATAATAATAATAATAATAATAATGATAAGATAATAAAAACAATTACAATAATAAAAATAATATGTGAAGAAAATAAAAAAAAACGAGGTGTGAAGTTTTTCTTCTTCTTCTTCTTCTTCTTCCTTAATAATAATAATAATAATAATAATAATAATAATAATAATAATAATAATAATAATAATAATAATAATAATAATAATAATAATAATAATAATAATAATAATAATAATAATAATAATAATATAACAAATAAAAAAACAATAATAATAATAATAATAATAATAATAATAATAATAATAATAATAATAATAATAATAATAATAATAATAATAATAATTATAAAAATGATAAATATAATTATAATAATAAAAATAATATATGAAGTATACAAGACTGTGTACCACAATAAAAGAAAGGTAAGAAGTTTTTCATCTTATAATAATAATAATAATAATAATAATAATAATAATAATAATAATAATAATAATAATAATATAAGAAAACAAAACTGCCTGTGTCTTTAAAAAAAGGAAAGAAATTTTGCTTCAAAAGAATTTTAAAATTTTCAAGAGCCGTTAGTTTATTATTGTTTTAATGGTTTAACCCTTTTGCAAAGAAATTCTGATAGTATTTATTTATTTATTTTTATTGTGCAATTGAGAATTTATTTCATTTTCATTTCAATTTGTTTTAATTTATTCTTCACCTTCTCCCCAGAAGGGTTTTCACCTTATCAGAGGGACCAGAAGCTTTCTCCAATATGCTATTGTATATATATATATATATATATATATATATATATATATATATATATATATATATATATATATATATATATATATATATATATATATATATATATATATATATATATATATATATATATATATATATATATATATATATATATATATATATATATATATATATATATATATATATATATATATATATATATATATATATATATATATATATATATATATATATATATATATATATATATATATATATATATATATATATATATATATATATATATATATATATATATATATATATATATATATATATATATATATATATATATATATATATATATATATATATATATATATATATATATATATATATATATATATATATATATATATATACATATTTAATATACAAAGGACTATAATCAAATGTAATCCAATGTCCTTGTGTACTTAATGTATCCTTTGAAAAGGTTTGAATTTGAAATATGAATCAAATTTGACAAGTTTCCAATCGTGGCTGAAACAAAATTCGAGTCAAAGGCAATTTGAATTGGGGCTCAAATTTCCTCAAATAGAAATTGACATTTAAATAATTAATCCAATTAAATTTTACGTTTTTTTCAAATTTTTTTTATTTTTTATTTTTTTTATTTTTATTTTTTATTTTTTAAAATTAATATTCGATTAGTTTTTAGTTCGATTCTGTTTAGTAATGTATAAAATATAATGGATGCGAAATTTGATTTTGTGTTTTCAATGCAGGTCTATTAAATATATATATATATATATATATATATATATATATATATATATATATATATATATATATATATATATATATATATATATATATATATATATATATATATATATATATATATATATATATATATATATATATATATATATATATATATATATATATATATATATATATATATATATATATATATATATATATATATATATATATATATATATATATATATATATATATATATATATATATATATATAGTCATATTGTTATTTTCACAACTTCCTTTGGCTTCCATTCCTTCAAGCGCCGTGTATCGGGACATGTCGGCCATTAATTGACCATGATTTCGACATTCTTTGAAACTGGGGGAACTCTGAGGGAAATTAGTAGGCTTCTGTGCTTTGCTCACCAAAGGAGATTTAACATATATACAGTACTATATATATAAATATATAGTATATATATATAATATATATATATATATATATATATATATATATATATATATATATATATATATATATATATATATATATATATATATATATATATATATATATATATATAATATATATATATATATATATATATATATATATATATATATATATATATATATATATATATATATATATATATATATATATATATATATATATATATATATATATATATATATATAATATATATATATATATATATATATATATATATATATATATATATATATATATATATATATATATATATATATATATATATATATATATATATATATTATAATAATAATAATAATGATAATAATAATAATAATAATAATAATAATAATAATAATAATAATAATAATAATAATAATAATAATAATAATAATAATAAAAACTAATAATAATAATAATAATAATAATAATAATAACAAGGGAGACAGAACAAACAATCTGGCCCTATAATTATTGCTTTCAGCTTGCAACAATTCCAGGAACACCATGTGAAAAACACTCCCAAAATCATGATCTTCTGGAGAGCTGTTTGAGAAAGTGCTTAAAGGTTAGATGGAAATGGTGAAAGAATACCTGGAAATTTAAATAAAACTCAAGGATTTACACTGAAACCAACGAACCGAAAAACATGATCTCTTAGAACACTCTAATGGAGAGATTTTTAAACAGATGTCGAAATATGCTGGTCCCACTGACAGGGTGAAAAATCTTCTTGGGAGATGAAGATGAATATATATATATATATATATATATATATATATATATATATATATATATATATATATATATATATATATATATATATATATATATATATTCTGTGGAGATATTTGCGTGAGAAATCTAATCATGTAATATGCTCTAATGGTTATAAAATTGTGACTGCAACAAAGGGTAATTAATGTTCTTTTATCTTCTGTTATATATTAAATTTAATTAATTATTTATTTTTTATTTAATTTTTTTTATATATATATTTTTAATTTATATATTTATTCCTTTCGAGTTATTTTAATTATAATTTCTATTGAATACCTTTTGTTAATTAATTAATTAATTTTACTTAAAAACCTTTATTAACCTTTATTATAGTTTATGTCAATAAAAATATACGTTTTGATAATAGTTCTATTTGAATAAATTTATTAAAAATATTAATTAAATAAACTAATATTCAATAAATAAAATGCAAATTATGTTAAAATTATTAGTAATTATTATATATTTTATTTTTATAAAATGAAAGTCATTTCAAAGTATGCTGCAAAAAAAAAAAAAATTTTTTTTTGTTTCTATATATATATATATATATATATATATATATATATATATATATATATATATATATATATATATATATATATATATATATATATATATATATATATATATATATATATATATATATATATATATTATATATATATATATATATATATATATATATATATATATATATATATATATATATATATATATATATATATATATATATATATATATATATATATATATATATATATATATATATATATATATATATATATATATATATATATATATATTTAAAAACTTACTTTTCTCCCCGTGGACCTTCCTCATTAGAAGGGCTACACTGCTTTTTGGAAATCAGCGACAGTCGACTGCCGTTCCCAAAGGTCTCCTCAGAGAGAAGTGATGGAGGTTTCTGTACTGTATAAGGGAGGGGCATCTCAGAAGGAGATGCTCTGTTGTCTCCAGTTCTTGCACACATCTTTGGCATATTGTGAATTATGTATTTTGTAAACTGAATCTATCTTTGTATGCTTGTAGGTTAGGGTGGCGACCTGACCTCAATCTTTATAGTACAAATTGGATTTTGCGTGAGAAGGTGTTTTGTGCATTTGATATATCGTGGGGTTGTGCGTTGAGTAGGTAATTTGGTTGGCAGGTGTAGAGATAATTTTGTGTTATGTATGTGTGTATGTGCTTGTTTAGTGATATGTTGTTTGCGAGACGTGGAATGGTTCTGAAAATGTTACTGTAGTTCTGGGCGGGGGATGATGACAGTGATTTTAGGCGGTGTCTTGTGTGGTGTTG
>SEYY01000828.1:35000-37500 GCA_009176605.1 Armadillidium nasatum
AAGGTGAAAACCCTACTCGAGAGTTTTTAAAACTCAAGAACTAACATTGGAACCATCGATCCGAAAAACAGGATCTTTCAGAAAGCTCAGAAAGCTCAGAAAGCTCTGAGAGAGAGACTTTCAATAGCACATAGAGAAAGGTGCTGGTTCCACTGGAAAAGTGAAAACCCTTCCTGGGAGAAAATGAAGGATATATATATATATATATATATAATATATATATATATATATATATATATATATAATATATATATATATATATATAATATATATATATATATATATATATATATATATATATATATATATATATATATATATATATATATATATATATATATATATATATATATATATATATATATATATATATATATTATATATATATATATATATATATATATATATATATATATATATATATATATTATAATAATTTATATTATTATATAATATATATATATATATATATATATATATATATATATATATAATATATATATATATATATATATATATATATATATATATCGCAAAAAAAGTTTGTAATTCAATGGTTACAACATTTTCTACATAAGAACATATTAATATTCGTAACGAAGCATCACACTCCTTTTTAAAATATGGAGGAACAAATTAAAATGATTGAAGAAATACTGATATATATATATATATATATATATATATATATATATATATATATATATATATATATATATATATATATATATATATATATATATATATATATATATATATATATATATATATAAATATAAATTATAGGGCTAGCAACCCTGCCCTTTAATTAAATTGCTTGTATCTACTCGAAGACTAGCACCGAACCATTGCGTCGATAAGAAAGATTTTCGAGAACAACAGAAAAAAATAGAGTATAGAGGGTCAATGGAATTAAGAATTAGTCCTACTGACAATGTGAATATCCTTCTTGATAGTGTAAATCTCAAGGACTGGAACTTCAAACCGATGCGTTGAGAAACATGTTATGGAGAAACATAAAAGGAAAGAGCTTGGATGCCAGAAGAAAGAAATGCAGGTCTCACTGAGGGGTTGAAAACCCTTTTCCAGAGGTGGGTAAAGAAAGAAACAAAGATAAATGCTTAATTTATAATATAACAAAAAAATAATGTTTGACAACCTATTTTAACTTACAAAAATACCAGTAAAATCTGTGTCACCTTTTCTTTTAGTTCTAGATTACTGTCATACTTTAAAAACAGCTTGCAACGTTAACATAATCAAAATCAATAATTCCTATGCAAGAAACTTAGCAAATGAGGATAAGAACAATTTTCGCTGAGTAACTGTAAAGTTAGTAATAGTTGAGCAGGCCAAATAACATAGCTAATTTTATGGTCAAAGTGTCAATTTGTAAATTCACGTTTTTTATTAATCAGGTATTTAAGCCAAAAATTTACTATTTGCAAACATTCAGTATAAATTACGTTCTAAAGGAAATTCACTAAGAAGATAGAATTTGACGATTTGATATGGAAGGTGCATAGGAATGCGACTTGGCTCTTTTGAAATCATGGATTGTCCCTTAAGAAAGTCAATTAAAAGTATTCAGTAGGGATACCAAAACATTGTCGTCATCGATTTTATAGTTCTCTTCATTTTGAAAATGGTGTTTCTTGAAAAATCCTTTTTGGAAGCCACTGTTTCAATTGAATTTGAGCTCTTGATTGAATTGATGAATTTCTGCTTCAACACCCGCAGCACTTTTCGCCACCATATAGCAAAAGATGTTCATTAAAGATCTAAATATTTAACCAAATGAAATACTTTATAAAATCAACAACTGTCTCATCCGTCTTCATTCAGATTTTTCTTACGTCCTTGGAAACATTTTTTATTTTTTTTTTTAACTTCTGGAAAATATTCATGTGTTGTCTTATACAGAAGAGTTCGCCCCCCCAAAAAATAAGTTAATAAACATTCAATAATTTGGAAACATTTCCAATAAAGCTTCGCTAAATATTTAATAACAGATCAGATCTCAAAAACGAGCTTTTCAATAACTATATCCGAATCCTTATTTTATATTCTTTTCTTGACCTAAAAACAAGTAACTGACGTATCCAAAACGTATTTCAGAACGTTGGCTATTCAAATATTCACCCGGCATCGAACACGAACTTTTAAACCATAAATTTTTTTCTCTCTTTCTCTCTTATATATATATATATATATATATATATATATATATATATATATATATATATATATATATATATATATATATATATATATATAAGAACACTATAACCGTGTGTTTTGTTTTATACAATTAAAACCCCACAGTAAAATTAAAACACCAATTTTTTAAAAAAGAGCGAGGCTTTCGAAGGAACAACCGTCCTTCCTCTTTCAGGCTCAAGTTTAATACTCAGTATTAAACTTGAGCCTGAAAGAGGAAGGACGGTTGTTCCTTCGAAAGCCTCGCTCTTTTTTAAAAAATTTGTGTTTTAATTTTACT
>SEYY01000828.1:61929-71929 GCA_009176605.1 Armadillidium nasatum
TTTTGTTTTTGTCTTTTTTTTTTTTACATTAAACCGAAAAAAAGCATTTGACCTGTCTGAAAAGTGTCCTTTTTTTCCCAAATAATTTGTATACATTTTATTGTGACCTTTTTAACACTTGTCCCAACGAATCTTTAGGACAAATTTTTATTTTTGCGGTGTATCGGTGCATATAGGCTATATTCTTTTTATATATTTTTGTCGTTTTTTTTTAATGTATTTATTTACTTTTTCGCATTTAAATATGGTGTGTGTGTAATGCATTTCAGCATCTTTTGTCTTTATATTTCGTCGTCTTGGTGGTGAAAAGAGCCAAGCCACATTTTTTAGGTAATTGAGTTAGCTGCATCACATGAACCAAAAAATAATGAAAAATACAGTGGTGAAGAAAGCCAAGTCCTCCTTTACTTATAACCTTAAATTTCGCTAAACTGTGAAAGAAACAAAACAATAATTTACATAAAAGTTTTAAACTTTATTCTCCTTTTTCTCCAAATAACAAGTGTGTGGCTTAGCTTCCTTCACGTCCAATACGACGATTTTCAATATAGTTAAAATAGAATGAGTTGAAAGCCAACTAAATTTTTACCAAAGGCTTGGCCATGAAATAAGAAGGAAATGGGAGAATTAATTATTAAAAAAATAGCCGGAACGTTGTGCTGAATTCGCCATTTTATTAATTAACGTATAAAGTAATTTTTTATTAAAATAATATTATAAAATGTACGCTCAAAATTATTATTATTTCTTGTAATTATTTTTATGGTTTATTTTATATTAAGATTTAAATAAAATTTAAAAGTAATTTTTTTATTTAACAGAAAATTCCCTTATTATTATTCACTACGAAATACTCAAGGCTTTTATGAAATCCTCCGAGGTCACATGTCCCTAAGTGAGGGAAATTTCCTTGTTGAGTTCTCTGACCTCCTCTTCAGTTAGTCTGTCTTCTCCTGAGTTAGTGACAGCGTAAAGCATTTCGTCCATTTTAATAATGCCGTCTTTGGTGAAGAAGTTGATGGCCCATTTGAGTTCTTCTTCTGGGTTGCAGAAGCTCATTCGTTTAGACAAAATCAACTCAAAGTTTTCAAAAGAGACTTAGCCTTCTCTTGAAGTATCGCAATCCGAGAGCAGTTCTTCAAATTCTTTAGCGGATGGATACTATCCCATCAATGTGAGTAGAACCTGCAATTCTCCAGCCGATATTTTTCCATCGCCATCTTTATCGAAGAAGGAAAACATTTCTTTCTAAGTCTCACATTCAGGGTTCTCGTTTTCAGTCGCTTCCATTTTAGTCATCAAAGGAGACGGACGTTCATTTAAAGCGTTTGTGATAAAAAAAAAATTATTCAGTTTTTGATTATTTTCGATTTTTAATTTTATATATTAAAAAAAAATTAAAATATTTGAACTTCATCCAATAAGATAATAATAATAATAACGTAAAAAAACTATATATAATTATTACTAATTTTTTTTTTAAAATAAGTAAAAATATCGTATTTTATAAATTGAGCTTCACAACGAATTGAAACCATAGTTGAAACTGAATTTTCATTTACCTTTTAGTGTGAAGTTTAAAATCTTTTAAAAGAGTGAACTTATTTATTCAATTCATTCTTTCAGAATAATCTTACGATAGCTTTAGAAACACAGTAATAATAATAATAGTAATAATTCTTAGAAACAAACTATATATAATATATATATATATATATATATATCATATATATATATATATATAGTATATATATATATATATATATATATATATATATATATATATATATATATATATATATATAATATATATATATATATATATATAATATATATATATATATATATATATATATATATATATATATATATATATTGCCTTGGAGATGCTTGTCGGGGCTGCTCCCAAAATGATGTTCCAGATCCCCTCCTCACCCCATCATGTGGTTGGTGTCCCCTAAAACTTCGTAGGTGGCTTGTCCTTGTGGATGGAGTTCATTTTTTTATTTCTGCAACATTCGCTTTTATTCTAAGTTCCACTTTGATGAACACCACCTCTCTTCTAGACTTCACTCTTCTTCTTAGCCTAAAGTCAGGTACTTGAGCTTTCCGACAGAAAACTCTACTTTGTTCCATCTCAACTATCTCTATCCTTAGTTAACATTCAAAGGTAGTTGATGTATATTTACGCAACGATGTTGTTTGTTCTCGTGTCTCTAATTTGGAGTCTTTTGAATTTTCCACCTTATGGCTTAGGCTCTCATGCCAATCTGCAACTATATTCATTTTGTTCTGCTTATTTATCTCCTAACGCTTCTGACTATCCTAAATTCTTCGACTATCTAAACTTCAAAATAAAGCACAATCTCTTCTTCTTTCTCAGAAATCATCATTTTAAATGATTTCAATGTTCCCTGCAGTGCCAATAGCTTTTTTCTATTTCTCAAGAAATAATTGGTAAACTTGCCTTCCACTTCTTAATTCAAAATAACTTTTAGTAGATGATGCAAAATCTCTACTTGTATCCCCGATTGCCTTGGAGATGGATTCAACATTTATGGTAAAAATAACCTTTCTCTTTATTCTGTTAAATTTTCCCACCTCTGGATTATTCCTATCACCTTATTTCTGTATCTCTTTCTGTCTCTTTTTAGTTTTCCGGAAGAAAGACCCCAGCCTACTTCAAGGAATCGTTTTTGACATTTTGGTTCCACAAAGTATTCTGACCTGGGGTTGAACCTCTTTCATTTTCCTTTGAACGATTATTGCTTCGGTGCGAGGAATTCCTTACAGCTTAAACCATATCCGAGGTGATTCTCTCTGGCATGGAGGCATACATTCCATATTCTTTCCCTTCAGTAAATCCTAACAAACCTCGTGCTTTTCGACTTTGGGAATCTGTTTTCAGGAGTGACAGTTGTCTTCAAACCTCAGAAACTCATGGAACTTATAAATCATTCCGGAATCGTGCAAAATCTTTTTTCCGTAACATTTTTATTCGTAGAAAATTAACTATAATCTTACTGGTTCCTCTTCCTCAATCTTTTTAGCAAAAAAGTTAACTCTTATTTTCTCCTTCCTCTTTCCCTCCATTTGGATCTTCCGACAGCACAACTGCCGCTTTACCTTCTTCTGAAGCTGAACTTTTCTTGCCCAATACTTTCTCTCTAATTCCACCTTAAATGATTCCGGGTTCCGAAGCTATTCCTCTTTAATTAACCTATCATTTATGACTTTCATTGTAATTTTCTTTTAACGATAGAAATTCTGCTCGCTCTAAGCTTAACACTACTAAGAAGCTACTAAGAAAGGTCATAATAGTATTCCTCCAGCGAATATTAATCAAAATTTGTGCTTTCCCTCTTCCGTGTTCAACTTTTTCGTTTCTTGTCTTTCTACTTTGAACCTTCCTTCTCAAATTTCTTTTACAATTCAATGCAATGTCATGGCAAATGTCTACCTCTTTAAAGCACTACACACACACACACACACACACACACACACATATATATATATATATATATATATATATATATATATATATATATATAATATATATATATATATATATATATATTATATATATATATATATATATATATATATATATATATATATATATATATATATATATATATATATATATATTAAAATTTTTTTTTTTTTTTTTTTTTTTAAAAATTAATTTTACTGATTATTATTATTATTATTATTATTATTATTATTATTATTATTATTATTATTATTATTAATTACTTAATAGCTTCTACTCAAGGTTAAAACAAAATGGTCCTAATTGAATTCATATCATTGCTTTGAAGTTTAGGACTGATCGATACCCACAACGAAATATCGATACCCACAACGAGATATCAATACCTTCAACGAAATATCGATACCCTCAACGAAATATCGATGCTCATGACGAAATATCGATACTCATGACGAAATATTGATACCCATAACGAAATATCCATACTCACATCGAAATATCGATACCCACAACTAAATATCGATACCCACAACGAAATATTGATACCCACATTGAAATATCGATACTCTCAGCGAAATATCGATACCCATGATGAAATATTTTATCGATTTTAAAGTCATGACATTCATTGACAGTCTTTCTATTTTTCGGAATTGCCATTATTCTCTTCGTCATATGTTTTAGTTTTTGGGTCCGGGTCTGGGTCTAGATCTAAGTCTGGGTCTGGGTGTGGGTCTAGGTGTGGGTCTAGGTCTGGGTGTGGGTCTAGGTCTGGGTCTAGGTCTGGGTCTGGGTCTGGGTCCGGGTCTAGATCTAAGTCTGGGTCTGGGTCTAGGTATGGGTGTGGGTCTAGGTCTGGGTCTGGGTCTAGGTCTAACTTTAGGTCCGGGTTTGGGTCTGGGTCTAGGTATCGGTCTCTGGGTATGGGTCTGGGTCTGGGTGTTCATTCCTTTAACCGTTTTGTGAGTCACTTCTGCCCCTCAGAAGCTTTTGGTCCTTTTTAAATATCTAAAAGTCCTCAACCCACCTTCTTCCGTAACTCCTTCGTCAAAAGGAGTTTAAAAAAAGAAAACTTTTGAATTCAATTCGGTCTTTGGGTAAAAGTTGAACTTAATTTGATTTTCTTTTATGATTTTAAGTAACAGAAAAAAAGTCTTGATTTGCCATAAAATAAATATCAATAGTTCTTTGGTTGCTATGTCGCAATGAGATCGTTGTGCTTATCTCAGAGAGGGAGTCACGCACAGAGGGAGAGAGAGAGAGAGAGAGAGAGAGAGAGAGAGAGAGAGAGAGAGAGAGAGAGAGAGAGAGAGAGAAAGAGAAGAAGAGTGAGAGAGAAAGAGGGAGAGAGAGAGAAAGAGAAAAAGAAGAGAGATGAAAGAGAAAGAGAGAGAGAGAGAGAGAGAGAGAGAGAGAGAGAGAGAGAGAGAGAGAGAGAGAGAGAGAGAGAGAGAGAGAAAGTAGTGGAAAGAGAAGGGAGAGAGAAAGAGAAAGGGAGAGAGAAAGAGAAAAAGAAAGAGAGAGAAAAAAGGGAGAGAAAGAGAGAGAAAGGGGGAGAGAGAGAGAAAGAAAGAGAAAAAGGGAGAGAAATAGAGAGAGAGAAAAGAGAGAGAGAGAGAGAGAGAGAGAATCATACTAAAGTAATGCAAAAAAATAAAATTAAAAAATAACACTTGTTTATAAAACACATTCGTTTAGCAATTGTTTACAATTGAGATTTGTTGTTGCCAAATATCAAATATTTGCTCTCTTAACGAACTCATTCACCTTTATAAGAGAGAGAGAGAGAGAGAAGAGAGAGAGAGAGAGAGAGAGAGAGAGAGAGAGAGAGAGAGTATAGCTAAGCTGTACAGATAATGTTTGATTTAGTATCCAAGCAAGCATCTATTGGTTTACTCTTATGATTATATATATATATATATATATATATATATATATATATTATATATATATATATATATATATATATATATATATATATATATATATATATATATATATATATATATATATATATATATATATATATATATATATATATATATATATATATATATATATATATATATATATATATATATATATATATATATCAATGGTGGCGAAATTGTGTCACGGGGCAACCGAGTGAATGGGAGGGAAATATACCTTTGTTCTGATCAATTTTGACTTTAAATTTAAATTTAATTTAGATTAAATTAACTGTAAATTTAATTACCATTAAGAAAACCATTTATATATATGCAGTGGTTGGTAATACGTGATGCAAAACGCCTAAGTTATATAGTGTGTGTGGTCTTTAAGAAGTTGTCTGACCTTGTTTATCGATATTTTTATATCGATATTTTTGAAATTTCCATCTCTCGATTATCGATATTTTGTTATCGATATTTTTATATCGATATTTTAAAATCTCCTTCTATCGGTTAGGCCTGTATCACACGGCACCTTCGGTCGCTCTGGTTATGATAAGTCGAACTAAGAACGCTATAAAACTAAATAATAATAATAATAATAATAATAATAATATATAATAATAATAATAATAATAATAATAATAATAATATTTAATAGGCATAAATGAAATGAAAGCTAAATAATAACACAAATGTCAAATAAGTTTGCATTGATATATCGATGTTTTCATATATCGATATTTCCAAATATTGAAGGTCAGACAACTTCTTAACCTTTATCCAAGTTTGATATATCCTTTATATGTTGTATGTTATATTAACTATAACCCATAAGTTCTATTGTGTGTAGGATCTTATTCATTTATTCGTTGGGACAACAAAAACTTCAACGGTTGCTTACTATACTTTTTTAAAAACCAGACGTAGTTGCAAACAAAGCAATCAGCTTAAACAAGTTTGATATATCCTTTTTATTTTGTATGTTAAATTAATTATGACCCATTAGTTCTATTGTGTGTGAAATCTCATTTATTTATTCGTTGGGACATCAAAAACTCAACGGTTGGTTACTATACTTTTTCAAAAACCGGACGTAGTTGTAAACACAGTAATCAATTTAAGTGTGTATGATATTATTATTTAAGACCGTAATCATTTTTATTATTATTCTTTAGATTAACTCATTTTTCTAAAAGATTATTATAATAAAAAATGTTTTTTGCAGTTAACTTGGAATAAAAACATTTTAATTAAAGTTTTCCAAGTACCGTATTTATTTAATAATAATAATAATAATAATAATAATAATAATAATAATAATAATAATAATAATTTTTGTTACTGTAAAGGATAAATTGTAGGACACTTGTTAAAGAGAAGGAAAATGGACGGTGAAGAAATTGGTCTGGTTTGAGAACTTGGTCTTAGAAAACGTTAAGAGAATGTCTGGCGCTAACAATCTGATATTTAATGAAAAGGTAAGTGAATAAAAGGGCTGACGGTGGTTCAAATCTATCTTTTTTAGATGCCGGTCGTTTGTTTATTGGAAATTTTGAGTTCTGTATATTTCCTTTTTTTTTCATCGTATCTAAGTTAACAAAAAAATCTGTAGCTTAAATCTTGTTAAAAAGAAGGTGTACCTTAATTGGGTAACCGTTGGCTGATCGTTGGGTCCTGAAGCTCAACGGTTGCTTACTATACCCATTTAAAACTCACGTGCCTCTTGTTTCTCCTGTAGGTGAAGTCTTTGATAAAGGAAGGGAAACAAATATCCCATTTCGGGTTTGGAGAGTCCCCATTTCCGGTTCCAGACCCCTTTGTAAGAGCTCTTCGAGACAACGCTCATTCTCGTTCTTATCTTCCCATTCAAGGTAATTAATTCACCGCTCTTACTACTCCCGATATATATAATATATATATATATATATATATTATATATATATATATATATATATATATATATATATATATATATATATATATATATATATATATATATATATATATATATATATATATATAATATATATATATATATAAAGAAGAGTAGAGAGATAGAGAGATAGATAGATAGATAAATAGATAGATAGATAGATAGATAGATAGATAGATAGATAGACTTTAGACTTTAATTCTTCATTTCGTAGATATAGTACATAACATGGTTAAAAAATACAATAAAATTACAATAGATAGATAGATAGATAGATAGATAGATAGATAGATAGATAGATAGATAGATTTTAGACTAATTCTTCATAGATAGTACATAACATGGATAGATAGATAGATAGTTAGATAGATAGATAGATAGATAATGAAAGTTTTGCATAGGGTAGTGAAACCTTATTCTGAAGTTAGCATGAAAATAAAGAAAACATTTTATCCAGGAACATTGGAGTTGAGGAAGACCCTCTCGGAGTTTCACTCTCACTACGACGGAGTTCGTTTGGACCCTGAGAACCAGATCGTGGGACCAGGTAGTAAAGAGCTCATCTATCTCACCATCAACGCCTTCAATGGAGGTAAGAGGTGCTGATGTCTAAGAATTTTCGTCAATTCTGAAGAAGTCTTTGGTCTTGAGTATCAAATGGGAAGAGGAAATATTGTACATATATACAGATAGATAGAGAGAGAAAAGAATAAAAGAGAGAGAGAAGAATAAATGAGAGGAAGAAAGAATGAGAGGAAAGTGTGTGTGTGTGAGAGAGAGAGAAAGAATAAAAACAGAGAAAAAAAGAAAAAGAGGAAAGAGTGAGTGAGAGAGAGCATGAAAGAAAGAGAGAGTTTAAGTATTCATTTTCCTTTTTCAATAATATTTTTTCTTTTTATTCTGTCTACTTTAAGTACTTAAGTACTTCAAGTACGTTTTATAACTATTTCTTTGCCCCCAGTTGTCCTTCTGACTTCTCCGACGTGGCTCACGTACGAACAACAATGCAACTTGGCTGGAAAAGTTCCCATTGTTCTGAAAACGGACAAGAACAAAGGCTGGAAACTCACCAAACAAACTATTCTTGCAGGTTTCCAAGAGCTCTATTATTATTATTATTATTATTATTATTATTATTATTATTATTATTATTATTATTATTATTATTATTATTATTATTATTATTATTATCATTATTCGGTTCACTTTTTTCGTTCATTTGTTTTTATAAGAATTTTGGTCAAACCTATATTAAGTGCTTCCCAAATATATATATATATATATTATATATATATACCATATATATATATATAAATATATATATATATATATTATATATTTAATATATTATATATAAGTATGAATTTTTCATATTTTAAAATTTTAATTTTTTTTTTAAATTTTTTTTTAAATAAAAATAATAATATAATAATAAATAATTTTGTTAAATAAATAAGAAATAAAATAATATACCAAGCCCATTAGCGTAATCCCTAGGGATCGCCTGAGCGATTATTATATTTTATTATTATTATTATTATTATTATTATTTATTATTATTATTATTTCTGTAACAGGCTTAGAAACGCTCCCTCCCAGCCACCGAAGAGGATATAAATTACTGATTTTAGTGAACCCTGGCAATCCAAGTAAGTGTGTGTGTGTGTGTGTGTGTGTGTGTGTGTGTGTGTTAAGTGTTTCCACTTTCAAGGTATTTTAGTAATAACAATAATAATGATAATTAGAATAAAATATAAAGGTCTGTTAAAACTGAATTTTGGGCTTCACACGTTTGGCAAATTGTAATAGATTTCTGTAGAGTTAAAATGTATTGATTATATATACGTTTATCTAGCACCCTTGCAACACTGACTCCATAATTTTTTTGCTTCTGCAGGTGGAACTTGCTACACTGCCGAAGAGCTTCAGGAAGTCGGGTAAGATGACTTATCAAGTCCTCCTTAGATAGGGTTAAGATCTTGAAATATTTACAGCAGCGAATAATGATGATTAATATTTTAAAAACGAATTTGCAGACTTCAAAAGAGACCCTCCCTGAATCCACTTTGGATTACTTCCCCTGCTGCAAAAGCCCTTCTTTAGGAATAGTGATAGGGAACCCAAAATTTTATTGGCACCTTTCACAGTTTCTTACGTAGAAGGTTTGATTTTATTCTTAATCCAACTTCTTCAAACTTCTGTACTAGTTTCGGCTTTCATCTCTTTTATTCAATTTCTTGTACTAGTTCCCACTCTGACCTCATTCAGAACCCTGTACTTGTACCTTACCTGCTTTGATATCATTCAATTCCGTATCCAATTTTACCAAAAATATTTTTCTCGATTTCCAATTCTTGTATCGTTCAATATCTTGTCCTAGTTCCTCTGCCGATTTTATTCAGGGTGATGTCCAAGTTCATTCTCCGGCTTTATTCAGTATCATGTACCAACTCTGTATTCAATTTAGTTCAGAATCTTGTCCTAATTCCTGTTTCAATTCCATTCAATATCCTCCTTGGTCAGTTTCGACCAGTAACATACACAAGTTTCCTCACCGATGCCATTCATTATCATATATATAATTATAGTTCAACTTAGGCATTACTGGATAGGATAAAAGTCAGACATTTTTCAAACTGTTCTTTGATGTTTTACGTT
>SEYY01000828.1:96929-99429 GCA_009176605.1 Armadillidium nasatum
TAAATAAAATAAAAATAAATAAAAATAAAAATTCCTCACTGATAATGAGGGAAAGAGATTTTTTGGTATATCAGTGAATTGAGGGGCTAGGCCCCCAAATAAAGGAGTGAACCTATTATTATTATTATTATTATTATTATTATTATTATTATTATTATTATTATTATTATTATTATTATTTGATTTTCAGGTCTTAGAAGAAAACGCAATTGAACTCGATTTATATATGAAAAGTTGCTCCGCCATTCTCAGCCTTATCGGAGGATTTTGTGCAAGGTGAGAAATATTATGCCCGGCGGGAAATGTTAAATGGGGAAACTGAATGCGAATAAAATCGAACTTATATTTGAAATTTATATAATTTAATGATATTTTTTAGATTCAAAGTCGGATTATTATTATTATTATTATTATTATTATTATTATTATTATTATTATTATTATTATTATTATTATTATTATATTAGTTTTTTATAAGTTTAATAGTTCAACTAGTCGATAAATAAATAATTTTTGTATCCAGGGAACTCAGTTCAGTGGGTGTAACTGGGCACCAGAGCGAAGCTGGGTATTACTTCATCGCAGATTTTGAGGTCATAAGAAGTGGCCTCGCAAGGAGGGGAATCTTTACTGGGGTAGAGATGACGGAGGCCTTGCTTCAGGAGGCACATGTAGCTGTAAGTGTTTGAAACTAGTGAATATATAGCTTTTAACTTTACGTCACACACAAGCTTCTAATATATAAAATTTATATATTTAAATTGTCATTTAACTTCGGGATATTTTTATTTTATATTAATGGCACAAATGTAACTCATGCCCAGCTCATACCCTATTAGAAAATCCTTATATTTTAGATTTAATTGAATATTTTATGATTAATAGATGAAACTATATGAAACTTAAAAAATCTTTCATAGAAGAGCAACATTTACATGTTTTACCACTCGTTTTATGTTCTCGACAGCGAGGGACTTGACTTTTTTTTTTTTTACCGTTGTCAGTGCGAGTCACTTTTACAATTATGCTTAAAAAACGTTTAACTAAAAATGCTCATCTAAGCCTGGAGAGTCTACGAAAAGATGAGTATTATCCCCATTTAACTATTTAAAATTACTTGTAGCCATATGGTAGTTATATATATATATATATATATATATATATATATATATATATATATATATATATATATATATATATATATATATATTATATATATATATATATATATATATATATATATATATATATATATATATATATATAAATATATATATATATATATATATATATATAATATATATAATATATATTATATATATATATATATATATATATATATATATATATATATATATATATATATATATATATATATATATATATATATATTACACGTTTAACCCTTAGGGTAGGAGTCTTTGGAGCTAGGACCCAACCAGACCAACTCAACCCCGATCTTTTATTTTGCTATTTGAATTAAACTGACTTTTTTGATTATGTTAGGGTTTAGTTAGGAACATAGGAACATAAGAAAATAGAGACAGGTAGAAGCCACAAGGGCCTATCGAGACTGTCCCAGTCCAAACAAATAATAACAATAACAATACTAATACATGCACGAAAGACTAGGTCTATCCCATCCTAGTTATCAGTTCATTCATGCATAGTCATGCATAGATAAAAGTAAAACTAAACCCCATTACACATGCAATACTCAATGAACCATCACCCACTACAAAAAACTGCCGTTAGGCTTAGTCATAGGTTGATCTGTTGATACTTTAATTGTATGTTTGACTTGACTTTTACTGTTTAACTGGGTCTTAGTTTTTTTTTAGCAGAGTTTGAGAGTTCTTGCTTGTTTGGGTTGAAGTTATGTTCCTACTAGGCTAAAATTTACCTAATTTATTACTTTAAAATTTATTTATGAGCTTATACAAATAAGCCGAATATCCAAGTTAATTAATTACCTTGGAAACAAAATAAATCCCCTGAGAATCCCTTTTTTTTAATTTTAATAATTTGCAAAACATTTTAAATGGTGAGTTCTTTATTAATTTGTAGGCAAAATTTTAATAGAATTAGATTTATTCTTGGCAGAGCAGTAACATATCTGCATTAAGCGTTTTCTGGGGTTTCCCAACAACCCAAAGGCAAAAGAGTTAAGTCGATTAATATTTGTATGTTATCTACTAGTCTGTAAAATTTCGATACTCATTTCTATCACCTTTTATTTTCAGTTGATGTCTAACAACATGTTCCTTCGGCCTCCGGAAGACCTTACTGTCCGTTTTTGCTTCGTCTGCTTCGACGGGTCTAAAGCCCTTAGGGCTTATCAAAATCTTCAGGAAAACTGTATCACTGTTGATCCCTTCAATGATCTTGGAAAAGTGTTTATAGAGAAAAACTGTCAAAATTTAGTCCAAGGCTTAGAGAGGATAAAGAATTGGGTCAAAAAGCATAGTTAAATTGGCCTTTAAATGGAACGCTCCCTGGC
>SEYY01000829.1:12500-20000 GCA_009176605.1 Armadillidium nasatum
TACCCCTTTATTTATTTCACCCTTTTTATCTCCCTCCCTCTAATACTTTCCAAATATCTTTAATGAATTTCTCTTCACCCTTTTATAATACCAATCTTCTTTTCTTTTTTTTTTCCCTCTCCCTATTCCTGCTTCTCTTATTCTCTTTCTCTCTTCCACTCTCTCTCTCCTTCTCCCTCTCTCTTTCTCACTCTCTCTCTCCCCCCCTCTCATGCTTTTTACATTTATTCAATCTAAATAGTAAAAATAGTTAAAGGTAAGTTATTTGTTCGTTTATAATTTTTTATTTTCATTTTGATTATTTAAAGGTGATACTTTCTTTGTAAATAAATTTTTTGAAAGTAAAATGTTTGAATTCGTAGAATTAAAAAAAAAAAAAAAAAAACTACGTCAAAATTCGGGAAATAGATTTTATTGAGTCAAAAACGAAACATTCACTTTTCAATTTAAATTTGCATTACAACCATTTATTAGTGCATAAAAGAATAAAGAAACAATCAAAATTTTTAATTTAGAAATAATATATATATATATATATATATATATATATATATATATATATATATATATATAATATATATATATATATATATATATATATATATATATATATATATATATATATATATATATATATATATATATATATATATATATATATATATATATATATATATATATATATATATATATATATATATATATATATATATATATATATATATATATATATATATATATATATATATATATATATATATATATATATATATATATATATATATATATATATATATATATATATATATATATATATATATATATATATATATATATATATATATATATATATATATATATATATATATATATATATATATATATATATATATATATATATATATATATATATATATATATATATATATATATATATATATATATATATATATATATATATATATATATAGTGACGCAACAATTTAACAGCAGAAAGAGACTAGAATTAATTAGTGAGAGTAGGAGAGTTGGTAAGAAGAAAGCCCTAGACTCTACCTTTTCAATCAGAGTTGTATGATTGAAACTACAAGAATGTGTTGTGACGCGTACTTCAACACCCCATAAAGAGAAAGCAACTGGGTTGGCGTGAAGAAACTCTGAAGACGCCTCTTAACACTAAATTTCTTAGAAGCTTGTTTAGAAAGAGAAGTAATGTGATACTTTCAAGGAAGGTCAACAGAGAAAGAAACACCGAGAATATTAAGGACAAATGACGGTTAGAGTTTTGTATTTTCAAAGACGATGCCATAGTTGTGTGGAAGGTTGTGTCGAGTATAGAGATGAAGGAACTGAGTTTTTGAGGCATTAAAAACTACCATTTTTTTCTTTTCCCCAATTTGAAATACGAGAAAGATCAGATATTGGCTGCTTCAAGGCCACCATTCAAGCGTAGATTAATTGGAATTGGAAGGGGCGTCTTTCAAATTAAAAGGAGTAACGAAAAATAGAATCATCAGCATAGAAGTGGAATGGTGAAGAAGTAGTAGAGAGGATGGATAGTGTTGGGGATAGGACAGAAACCTGAAGAACATCACTATTAATAGATTTAAAGGATCACCTGTGACTGTTTTCAACAGCATCTTAAGCGACTGGAAAGAAAATCGGAAAGAAGACTACAGAGAGAAGGAAAGATTTCGAAGGAGAGAAGTTTAGAAATCAAACCTTTGTGCCAAACACTATTGAAGGCTTTCAATATGTCCAACGCGACAACAAAAGATTCACCAAAATGCCGAAGAACGGAGGACCAAAAGTCAGTCTTTAGAAAAGGAAAGAAGATCAATAGTAGAGTAGTTTTTGCGAAAACCATAAGATTTGAAGAATTGAAATGTTTCCAAATATTCCTGTTAATGATAATTTAGAAAACTTTAGAATGAAAGGAGGTTAAAAGTAATGGAAGGGTAAGGTAGTTATAGGATTGAGAGGAGTTCCCCTTCTTCGGCACAGGGTAATATATATATATATATATATATATATATATATATATATATATATATATATATATATATATATATATATATATATATATATATATATATATATATATATATATATATATATATATATATATATATATATATATATATATATATATATATATATATATATATATATATATATATATATATATATATATATATATATATATATATATATATATATATATATATATATATATATATATATATATATATATATATATATATTATATATATATATATATATATACATATACAAATATATTGGTAGTTATTAAGTATTGTTACAAGTTAAATTACAGCAGAGATTGAAAAAAGATCCCCTGTGTTCTCCAAGAAAAAAATTTAATGATCTTTTGGGTTGAGCTGGTACATTACATTTCTTTGCGTATATATATATATATATATATATATATATATATATATATATATATATATATATATATATATATATATATATATATATATATATATATATATATATATATATATATATATTTCCAGCACATATTCTGTCATACTCTGTGAGTGGATATAAAAGCATTTACAAGAGGCACTACTATTCTTATCATACTATGTGAATACATACAACACTTTACATGAACACAGACGCATACAATATATTGTATCCAGTTTCATAATAATGAGAAGTCAGGTGACGTCAGATGTACCTATTGGGAAGAAGAGTAATCAAAATATACCCATACTTTACCCCTCCTCCATTATTATTTAAGAATTAACAACCACAGGCAAAGGTGTCGATGGTACTACGGATATTCTAGGTTGTTCTCATGCGAAGTCTTTTTATTTTTATTATTTTATGCAGTAATCGTTGTCTTTCTTTTATCAACATATCACTAAATATTTTCTATTCTTTTCAAAAAGTTCCTTCTTGTATTTACCTAAACAAAAGTGTTAGAACATTCCAGCAGAAAATGGTTTATTTTAACCTTTATCAACCTGTTGTTTCTTTCTACAGTTTTTGGACAATAACGATTTTTGTTTTCGTGTTTCCAATTTGGAGTTTTTAGTATTTCCTACCTTATGGCTTGAGTTTTCTTTTTCTCTTTCCTTCTCTCTATCTATCTATTTCTTTATCTCTCTGCCTCATCTGTGCTGTTTATTTATCTCCAAATCCTACTGATTATATTGAATTCTTCTATTACTATACTCCATGACATAAAACATTCCTCTCTCTCTCTCTCTCTCTCTCTCTCTCTCTCTCTATCTCTCTCTCTCTCTCTCTCTCTCTCTCTCTCTCTCTCTCTCTCTCTCTCTCTCTCTCTCTCTTCCTGAAATCATCCATTTAAGTGAATACAGTGTTCACCGTCAAACTCGGCAGCCTCTTTCCTCTAGTATTCAAGAAAGGTTATATATATATATATATATATATATATATATATATATATATATATATATATATATATATATATATATATATATATATATATATATATACATATACATATATATATATATATATATATATATATATATATATATATATATATATATATATATATATATATATATATATATATATATATATATATATATATATATATATATATATAAATATATATATATATATATAAAGTGAAAATAGAACTTTTAATGGGAATCCTTCTCTGGGGTCGAACCACCGCCTGTTGCGACTGAGAACGACAAAGACTCGATGCTCTACCACTGAGCTATCCACGATCCCAAAAAAGATCGTTTCAAAAACAGTTTTCAAGCATACGAGCTCCCGTCAAGGATCAGGTTTTCACCCTATTGTTCCCTCTATCGTTCCTTTTTAAGATATTATTTAATTACAATGCTATAAACGCATCAGTAAATATGTATAAAGTGTAAATATGTATAAATAATATCTTAAAAAGGAACGATAGAGGGAACAATAGGGTGAAAACCTGATCCTTGACGGGAGCTCGTATGCTTGAAACTGTTCTTGAAACGATCTTTTTTGGGATCGTGGATAGCTCAGTGGTAGAGCATCGAGTCTTTGTCGTTCTCAGTCGCAACAGGCGGTGGTTCGACCCCAGAGAAGGATTCCCATTAAAAGTTTCTATTTTCACTTTATACATATTTACTGATGCGTTTATAGCATTATAATTAAATAATATATATATATATATATATATATATATATATATATATATATATATATATATATATATATATATATATATATATATATATATATATATATATATATATATATATATATATATATATATATATATATATATATATATATATTTTTTTTTTTTTTTTTTTTTATTTCTCCTCTGGTGGGCAAAGGCCAGAGGCCTACCATTGTTCCACCAGAGTTGGGAGGGAAGTCGGAAACATGGTCAAATTAAAGGCCGACATGACCTGATACACGGCGTTTAAAGGTGCTTAAGTCATAGGTAGTTGGGAAAATAGATGAAGGAAGTGTGTTCCAGACTTTACCAGTAGAGTAAATGTAAGATTGAGCATAGAGGTTAAGTCTGGGGTCAGAGAGTTGGACAGAGAAAGGATGAGACTGTGTAGAAAAACGAGTCGCACGAGCCCTTCTTAATGGAGGAGGTATGCGACGAGAGAGTTCAGAAGAGCAGTGTCCATTGTAATAGCGATAGTAGAGAGAGAGTGACGCAACATTTCGACGGGCAGAAAGAGATTGGAGAGAATTAGTGAGAGCAGGAGAATTGATAAGGCGAAAAGCTCTAGACTCCACCTTTTCCAGGAGAGCTGTGTGTGTGGAACCACCCCAGATGTGTGACGCATACTCCATACAGGGGCGAACAACACCCCTATACAGAGCAAGCAACTGGGGTGGTGTGAAGAAATACTGAAGGCGCCTCAGAACACCCAACCTCTTAGAAGCTTGTTTAGAAAGAGAGGTAATGTGATCTTTCCAAGAAAGATCACGAGAAAAAAGAAACACCGAGAATATTAAGGAGAGATGAAGGTTTGAGTTGAGTGTTTTCGAAGAAGATATCGTAGTTGTGTGGAAGATTGTGTCGAGTAGAGAGATGGAGGAATTGAGTTTTTGAGGCATTGAAAACGACCATGTTTTCTTTGCCCCAATTGGAAATGAGAGATAGATCAGAGGTTAGTTGCTCCAAGGCCACCCTCCTTGCCTCTATTAACTGTTGCTGGGAGGGGCGTCTTTCAAAATGAAAAGAGTAATGAAGGGTGGAGTCATCAGCATAGGAGTGGATAGGAGATGAAGTAATAGAGAGAAGGTCATTAATGAAAAACAGAAAAAGTGTTGGGGATAGGACAGATCCTTGAGGAACACCACTATTAATAGATTTATAGGATGAACGGTGGCCGTCTACAACAGCTGCTATAGAACGACCGGAAAGGAAATCAGAGAGAAGGTCACAGAGAGAAGGATAGATTCCGAAAGAGGGAAGTTTGGAAATCAAAGCTTTGTGCCAGACTCTATCGAAAGCTTTCGATATGTCCAGCGCTACAGCAAAAGATTCACCGAAATGCCGAAGAGCGGAGGACCAAGAGTCAGAGAGAAGGGAAAGAAGATCACCAGTAGAGCGTTTCTTTCGAAAGCCATACTGGCGATCTGAGATAAGATTAGAAGAATTGAGATGTTTCCAAATCTTCCTGTTAAGGATAGATTCGAAAACTTTAGAAAGAACGGAGGTTAAAGAAATAGGACGATAGTTAGAGGGCTGAGAGGGGTCCCCCTTCTTCGGCACAGGCTGAATGAGCGCACGTTTCCAGCAAGAAGGGAAGGTTGAAGTAGAAAGACATAGACGAAATAGTTTACCAAGGCATGGTGCAAGCTCGGAAGCACAAGTTTTGAGAACCACAGGAGGGATACCATCAGGACCGTACGCCTTCTTAGTATTAAGCTCAGAGAGAGCAGAAGTGACGTCTTTAGAAGAAATTACAATTTTAGGCATAAATGAGTTAGAGGGGGTTGAAGGAGTAGGAACAGCTCCGGAATCGTCTAAGGTTGAATTTAAGGCAAAAGTTTGAGCAAAGAGTTCAGCTTTAGAGGAAGGCAAAACGGCAGTTGTACCGTCAGAAGATACTAGAGGAGGGAAAGAGGAAGAAGCAAAGTTAGAGTTGACATTTTTTGCAAAATGCCAGAAAGGGCGAGAGGAAGAGGAGCCAGAAAGATTATTATTGCATTTGCGACGGAGAAAAGAGTTTTTAGTATCTCGAAGAATAGATTTTGCACGATTCCGGGATGAAATATAAGTTGCATGAGATTCTGGAGTTTGAAGACGACGGTAGTCCCTGAAGGCAGCATCCCTGCGGCGGATAGCACGAGAACAAGCAGAGTTAAACCAAGGTTTATTGGGTTTAGTGGAAGGGAAAGAATATGGAATGTACGCCTCCATGCCAGAGAGAATCACCTCAGTTATGCGCTCAGCGCACTCCGAGGGACCCCTCCCACGGAAACAGTAATCATTCCATGGAAAATCAGAAAAGTACGACCGCAAGTCAGACCAGTTAGTGGCACCGAAATGCCAGAAACGTCTCCTCGCCGATGGCGGGGGCCGTTCTTGCGGAAGACTTGAAGAGACAGGACAAGATACGGAGATAAGAAGGTGATCGGATGAACCCAAAGGAGGAAAGAGTTTAACAGTATAAGGAGAAGGATTAGAAGTTAGAAAAAGGTCTAGAATGTTGGGTTCATCACCAAGACGGTCAGGGATACGGGTAGGGAGTTGCACCAACTGCTCAAGGTTGTTCTGGATAGAAAATTGGAAGGCGAGTTCACCAGCTGGATCTTGAGAACTAGATGAAAGCCATTGGCGGTGGTGAACATTGAAATCACCTAAAATGATGATTTCAGAGAAAGGAGAAGAAGAAAGAATGTGTTCTATTTTGGAGTTAAGATAGTCGAAGAATTTTGGATAGTCTGTAGAGTTAGGGGATAAGTAGACAGAACAAATGAATTTAGTTGTAGAATTACAAGAAAGTTTGAGCCATAAAGTTGAGAATTCAGAAGACTCCAAATTAGAAACACGAGAACAGACAACATCGTTGCGCACATATGCGCAACATCCGCCTTTGGCTGAAAATTGAGGATAGAGACAGTAGGAGGAAACAGAGTAGGGTTTGCTGTCAGAGCACTCAGACACCTGAGTTTCAGTTAAGAACAAGAGATGAGGTCTAGAAGAAGAGAGGTGGTGTTCGACAAAGTGGAGATTAGAAAAAAGACCGCGAATGTTGCAGAAATTAATGAAAAACGAAGACCGTGCACCAGGGCAAGCCGGCATAGAGGTCTTGGTGGCGCCAACCCCATCACCGGAGGCCACCAACTCCCAAGTGGTGATGGGGGAAGGAGTAGATGAGGGGCTATATTTGGAATCCGCCCCTCTTGGATTCTCCGAGGCAGATCTAAGTTTCGCCATTTTTGATTAATTTAATAGGTAATGTAAGTGTAAGCGTTTGTAAATATTGTAGGACACATGTGAAGAAGGAGGAAGGTTGGAGCATAGGC
>SEYY01000829.1:30609-40609 GCA_009176605.1 Armadillidium nasatum
ATATAATAATATATATATATTTTTTTTATTATATTATAAATAATAAAAAATAAAAAAAAAAAAAAAAAAAAAAAAAAAAAAAAAAAAAAAAAAAAAAAAAAAAAAAAAAAAAAAAAAAAAAAAAAAAAAAAAAAAAAAAAAAACGTTAGTTTATCCTCCATCTTTTAAGAGTGATTTCTCTTATTAAGAATAAATTTTGCCTTATTCGCTCCTACAAAAGGAAAAGCTCAAACCTTGATCACAAAAAAAAAAAAAAAAAAAAAAAAAAAAAAAAAAAAAAAAAAAAAAAAATTTTTTTTTTTTTATTAAAGTGAAAAATTTTGAGCAGTTTTTATTTTCAACAAAAATAATATTTCTGACACGAAGAAAAATCGGAGATTATAAACAAAAAATATATTTTTTTTTCTTTTTCTTTATTTTACTTCTTTTTGTTTATAATCATATAACAACAATATATATATATATATATATATATATATATATATATATTAATTATACAATATATATAAATATATATTATATATATATATATATATATATATTATTATATAATATATTATATATATATATATATATATTATATATATATTATATATATAATATATATATATATATATATATATATATATATATATATATATATATATATATATATATATATATATATATATATATATATATATATATATATATATATATATATATATATATATATATATATATATATAAATATATATATATATATATATATATATATATATATATATATATATATATATATATATTATATATATATATATATATATATGAGAAAACTAAACATTAGACGTTGGCGCTGGAGAAAGATATTTAAAATTTTGAAAATGAAAATAATAATAATAATGATAATAATATTAATAAATTTACAATATTTGAGAAAACTCAAATTTAAAAAATAAAAAAAACAAGAAAAAGTAATAAATAAATAAATAAATTCCATTTTTGTTTGATTTGATCAAACAGCAAATGGAAGACATCCAATCAACCATATCGAATCTTAATTTTTAAATTAAATAAATAACAACAGCTTTTATATAATGATCATTGTTAGAGCTTTTGTGCAGCAATTATTTTTACGGAAGAGTCGCGTGAAAAATAATAATAATAATAATAATAATAATAATAATAATATTTGCACTTGAAATAATGCAAATGTCCTATCAATATAATAATAATAATAATAATAATAATAAATCACACCCACAGCCTGAGTATTGTTGTTAAAATGAAAAGAAAAAGAAAAAGAAAAAAAAAATCTGCTCCGTATATCCAAATATTACAAATCTAACACTTTGTACATTGGTTAAAAATTAAAACTGGGTACAACTAAAGTCCACAAAACAGATCACAGATAACATTTATCACGGCAGTCTTTGCCATTTGCCATTTGACTTAAAAGGACTCGGCCGGGCAAATGAACTCCAGGTAATAATAATAATAATAATAATAATAAATCCGTCTTATTTCATACAAATCGGAACGAAGGAACGGAAGCGAAGGTATAATAATAATAATAATAATATTTACTCATCGTCGCTAACCGGTTCCACGCTCGGCTCATATCCCTGAGGTCTACTCCCACTCACACTAGTGGGTGGGGGAGCGGGTGGGGCATTCATTCCCCAATTCCCACTGTGGGAAGATACTGACGGATTTCCTCCTCCTCCTCTAAAACCAGGGTAAGAATTTGAGTATTGACTAACTGTTACTCTATTGGAAACTTTGTCTTGTTGTCCATCGCTATTGACTTTGCCCTCTCTTGGTGTCTCGTCAATAACCATTTCCCCTGACTGAGGAGAATCTGCAACCTCTTCTTTCGGTTCGGTAGGCGCATTAGTCCCACTTCCACCTGCAGATCTGGGTCTTGAAGGAGGTCTCTGACTTCCATCAGAATTATCTAGTCGGGGACGTTTTCTCGCATTTTCATCCTCATACTGAGCATTTGAACGCTGAGATAAAGATTGGGGTCCTTGACCTTGCGTTTGAGAAGACTGTTGCTGACGCTGCTGGGAAGGTAACTGGCTTTGCTGCTGCTGCTGCTGTTGTTGATGCTGCTGATGCTGCTGTTGTTGATGTTGCTGATGATGGTGGTGGTGGTGTTGTTGCTTGCTGCTGCTGACTAATAGGAGTATTAGAACGTGAGTGTCGAGCTTCTGGACCCTTTCTTTCTTGATTACTACTACTATCGGAGGTAGAATGCCAAATTTCTTGTACTTTATTCTTAAAATAGTCGTATCTAGGATTAGAATTATCCTGATTTCTATCTTGAGAAGAGCTACCCTCTGCATTTCTTTTACTATAGTCATGTCTGTTTGTGGAGCTCTCCTGGCTTTTCCTCTCTTTCACAGAAGCAGTTTCAGGGGTTTCATGCCATATTTCTTGTAGTTTATTCTTTATATAATCAAATGGGTTATCAGAGCAAGGTTGTGGCTGCTGAACAATACGTATTATTTGTCGCTCATCAGAAGCTAAATGAGAACTAGAATGAACATGAACGCTAGAGTTTGCAGATGGTGACATTCTATGGGAAGATCTAGCATCCAAGTGCTGCTGGTTTGGCGATTCCTTAGAAGTATCTTTCTCCCCCACATGATGAGTTTGAGGAGCAGACGACGCCAACGATGATGACGTAGATGTTGATGACGAAGTACAACGTATTTTAGAGTGATCATAAAGATTCAAATGAGTAACAGCTCGTCCATCAGTTCTTGTTATTTCTAGAGGTGGTCTGTTGTAATGGTGACCAACACTTGCTTTCTTCTTCATATCCATATTACTATAGTCTCTTGCAATGCATTCTATGTGACCTTGATTACTCTTTGAATAACTGGTATGATGAGGCATCGTAGCATGTAAGGTGGCAGCCCCATCTTTATTAATCTGATGTCGTGACTGAGTAGATAAATCTGTGCTTCCATCCTCAACAGTTACAATCTCCTTATCTTTATTGGAATGGTAAGACGCAACAGGAGATCTAACTCTTTTTTCAGCTTCTGAAGTACTGTGAGAGTGACTAGATGGAAGAGGTTCTCCCTCTCTTCTATAAGACCTAGAATCTCGTCCTACATCATCTACATGACCACCCTGATTAATATGATTTGTAATTATAGCTTCAATTAAATTTGCAGCAGTTATACTCTCATTACCAGAAACACGATTCTTTGGAGAAGGTGAAGCTTTATTTTGATCCATTTGAAAATTTAAAATAATGTTTCCTGAATTACTATTTTCTTCTCCTTCCTTTCCTAAAACTTTTCCAGTAGGAATATTTCTGTAATCATCTTTAATGCGAACACGATTGTAGTCCACCACTCTGTCATAAAACCTTCTGTCATCTACAGGATGCCTAATTTCAACAGTATGAATTTCCTTTTCTCTATCATTTCCTTGCGAATCACTAATATATCGACTGTTCTGTAATGTTTCTGCCATTTGTTTGCCAATTCCTTCTAACTGATGTCTGTCATGTTGGGACACAGAATGATGGCTTGTAACTCCGGATGGTCTTCCTTCTCTCCTGACTTCCGAATTAGGATAAGGTCCGGATCTTTGCAACATATCTATATTTAAAGGTTCTCCTCCCATACTTGGAATTACAGTTAAATGACGAGTATGAGGTGAATATCTTTCACCTTCCGGTCTTGGAGAACCACCTTTGTTCGTTGGTAAATGTGTTTTAGATGAAGGCTGTCTTTGAATAACCGAACTTAACCGAGGAGGTGGAGTGGGAGTGGAAACACCTGGGGTACGAAAATCATGAGGAGAAATAGTTGTTTCAGATGTAGGCGGCGTAGGAGTGGCATCCCTTACTGAAGCTGGAGAAGCAGAAGGTCTAGATACCCTAACATCTGATGTTGTTAGGTAATGAGGTGCTCCAGAAGAGGACTGGCTATGTATGGGCACATACCCATGAGTTGTACGAAGAAACTGAACTTTTCTTAATTTGTCACTACTATCAGAAACTGGCCGAACTTCAACCGATCTAAATTCTAAATTAGGGTCAGTTCGTGGCTCCACTCTAGTATGTTCAATCGATCGCGTATCGAGATTTCGTGAATGCTGTTCTAAGGCGCGACGATCGATTGATGACGCTGGAGGAGGAGGAGGATATCCCCGATGGTCTCGCTGCGATGGTGGAGGAGGAACTTGTTCTCTACCACCTCTTGGAGATATTCTGATCTCCTTATCCATGGCGGCACCTCTCCGAGCAGCCATCTGCTGAGATGTTAAGTAATCTGTTTCGATGATTTGCCTAGAACTGATCTGCGAATCTGAATAACTCGGACGAGTGCTGTATGCATATGTTGTGTAAGGATATGAAGAAGTTGCAGTGATAGACGGCCGGGGAGCTCTATAAGGTGACTCTCGATCATAAGGAACTGGCGATGGACGTGGTATTATTTCTACACCACTCCTTTGCTCAACAACAATTGAATCCTTAACGTTAGAAGAACTAGATGGCAAAGGAGCTCTTTTGCCATCATGATGTACTGGGGTGCCTTGAGTGATTGATCCTCCTTCTCTAGTCATAATTGGTTTTGCTATCATTTCGTACCTGTTTGTCTGAGTCAACGGGACAGGAGTGAGAGAATGTTGGTTAACTGGTGTCCCGTGAGTAATAGATCCATGCACAGCAATTTTCTCTGACTTAAGAGGCATACTACGTCCCCCTGAAGAATTTTGAGGAACGGTAGGAATGTGTGGATGGGAAGCTCTTGGAGAGCTCACTGTAAGGGGAGGTGGTGGTGCCATACTAGATTTAGTAGTTTTCGGAAGAGGAATAGGTTGCCGAGGATTTTGACTACCATATATTAAATGTGGAGATGGTACACGAGATACAAGATTAGCTATAGTTGATGGAGTAGATGGAGCCAAATTTCCCCTTGAATCAGTACTAAAATTAGAAGGAGACTTTCTGTAATCCTGAATATATCTGTCATTAGGCATTGTTTGAGAATAACTTATACTATTAGAATGTGCTCTTGGAGGTGATCCTTTGCCAGTGGCAATAACTTCTGCACCACCACGTACAGTCAATGTTGGAATTTCCCTTGGTGGTCCTACAGCAACTGAAACTGGTTGTGGATGTGGCGGAATTGAGTGAACTGAAGGATGAGGTGGAGGAGAACGTTCTCTCTTTTTTACTGTAAGATCTAAACCACCTTCACAGCATTCAATATCGTACGTAGGCGTAGAGTGCCTCTCAGGAACACTGCGATGATCAACCACAGCTTGATGCGTAGGAAGATAACTCCATCCTTGAGTCCTTCCGGTACCTAATTTTTGCGAATATGAAGAATTTTCAAGAAGAGTTGTGATTGTTATATCATCATTCGGTACAGGAATTTTGGATTCTGAATGATAACCTCTATTATCTTTGGCAGATTTTGCAATTGTTTCTTCAATTGTATTGTCAATTATTTGTTTAAAATTAGGAGCATTGGGAGTCGATGTTGTTGGAGGGGGAGGCAAAACGTTCCGTCCTAATGGTAAACACTTATTTACACCACTTATCACTTGCTGTGATGGTCTTCGTTCACCGGGATGAGGAATATGTTGAACCTCTGGGGGTGAGTCCCTTCCCGTTCCATTTTGTCCCTCATCTGCACTTGCTGTTGCTGAAGAATCATTGTCTTCTTTAATTGAAAGAGGAATGGGAAGACTTCCTCCTGTAGGTGGCGGAGGCTCTTTAATTATTGAATCCCTATTTCCTAATTCCTTGCGATCTGTAATAATAATAATAATAATAATAATAATAATAACAAAAATAATAATTAAAATACATTTACTTTCCACAACAATAAAAAAAATCTCTAGAAATTTCAAGAAGAGATGAATAAAGAAACATGAAGAATGCAAGCCTATAGAATTGAGACTGGTATTCTACATAAGAAATATAATGCAAACAAAGAAATTTAATACATAAAGTCTTTTTAAAAATTTTAAAAACTTCACAGTAGATTAAATAATATACAAGTATAACCTCATATTACAAAACGTTATAAAGTAAAATTTGTAAATAACAATACTTTTACCTTCGAAAATATATATATATATATATATATATATATATATATATATATATATATATATATATATATATATATATATATATATATATATATATATATATATATATATATAATTATATTTTGTGAACCTAAATGCAATTCTAAGATTCAATAGATTTTTTCCTAAAGCAACATAGAAATCAAAACTGTTACTCTTTATAATACACACATAGGACTGGTACATTTCAAAGGCAAATTTGGGATCGGTTCTTCGCGTGATTGAATAAAAAGAGTAGGAACACTAATAGATTTAAAAGATAATTAGTAAGATTCTTCAACAGCTGCTATACAGCAACCAGAAAATTTAAAAAAAAAAAAAAATATCAGAGATAAGGATTGATATAAAAGTGGGAAAATTAGAAATGTAATTTTACATCAGACTATCAAAAACTTTTGCTATAGCCTTTAAATAAAGAAAAGAAAAGCTATTATCCAAAATCTTGAAGGAAAGAAGAGAAAGTGAGAGAGCAGAAAAAGATCCCCAAGTCAAGAATTATTTATTGCAAAAGACGTACTTTAGCAATAACATAAAATTAGAAAAATTAAAGTTTCTCAATCTTTGAGGTTAAATGAATGAATATTCCCAGCAGGAAAGAAAGGTAAAAAAAAGTTGAGGAGAAGAGAAGAAACGGTTTCCTAAGTCAGGGTAAAAGCTTCAAATATGTTTTGAATCACATAAGTACACTATACCATCAGAACCTTAAGATGCATTCTAGTATTAAGCTCAGAGATTTAGGCTTCTACATCAAAAAACTGACAGGAAAGAGTCAAATGTCTGTTTTCATAAAATCTCAATTTTTTAATATATATATATATATATATATTATATATATATATATATATATATATATATATATATATATATATATATATATATATATATATATATATATATATATATATATATATATATATATATATATATATATATATATATACTCTCACCTTCAATATTATTGACTGTGGGGGGTGACGACGCTGATGCAGTGTCAGAAGCTGAATCATGACGCACTTGCGGAGGAGGATTATGGAGGGGAGGTGCCAACGACAATGCTTCGTCTCCGCTTGAAGTTGAAGATCCACTTTCCTCTTCATCCGTTACAGTAGGAGGATCTGACTTTCCTGTAAGTACAAAAAAATAAAAAAAAATAAATAACAAACGTTAAAAAAAAAAAAAAAAAAAAGTAAACAAATTTTGTCCATATAAGGGTCAATATATATATATTACAGTTAGAGATCAAATCAAATTAAAAAACCGAACAATAACAGTTTAGATATATACCTTTCGACTTCCTATACTCCAATAGTGCTTCATCAAGTTTGTATCTGCTTTTCAAATTAAAGTAGAAGCTTTTACACTGCCCTGAAGTTTTATTCTTCATTCTTTCTGTAACTTTTGACCAATGGCATCCAACCTAAACAAAAAAAATTACTATAAAGTGGCAATATTTAAAAAATAAAGAAGATTATAAATGATTCTTAAATTACTACTACTATTAACATAACCAACAATGTTCCCCAAACTGTTAAAAAGTTGGACAAACCAATAACTCGCGAATGAGAATTTTAAAGCATTACTTAAAAGAATATAACAATGTAGAAATCCAAATATAAAACAATTGAAATGTAAAAAAAAAATCAAAAAAAATCTAAACAAACGTACAACCTACCTCTCTCAATGCTGATCTAAGGTTTTCAATATCTTCCTCAGACCATCTTGTGGCATCAAGTGGCTCTTCAGCATCAGAACCAAGTTTTCTTACAATCCTGTTGTGACATGCTGAACAACTCTTCGTCACATCGTTAGGAATTTCTTTACAAAAAAAAATAAAATGCTCAATTAACATTAATTTCAACAACGAAACGATAACAATATCACTTTACCTATTAAGGCAAACAAAATCATCTGATTATGCAATTTTAATCAAAACTTTTTCAATCTTAACAAATTATAGTTATATACATTCTCTCTTTAAAAGCTTCATTTAAAAATTTAATAAAAGAAAGGTGAAAATAGAACGTACTCAGTTCTTTGATAATTGGGTCTTTTAAAGAGGCTGGCAACTGGTTCCATCTCGATGGGAATGGACGCAACCGTTTCACTCTCCATTTTGCAGTGGTGCACGTCGGAATCAAACATCTAATAGTAATAATGATAATAAAATAATAATAATTTATTATTATTATTATTCCCTAACATTTTAGGTATAAAGAGTATCATTTTGTCAAGTATTTTAACATTTACTCGAAGAAAAATCAATATATATATATATATAATATATATATATATATATATATATATATATATATATATATATATATATATATATATATATATATATATATATATATATATATATATATATATCTCTCTCTCTCTCTCTCTCTCTCTCTCTCTCTCTCTCTCTCTCTCTCTCTCTCTCTCTCTCTCTCTCTCTCTCTCTCTCTCTCTCTCTCTCTCTCTCTCTCTCTCTCTCTCTCTCTCTCTCTCTCTCTCTCTCTCTCTCTCTCTCTCTCTCTCTCTCTCTCTCTCTCTCTCTCTCTCTCTCTCTCTCTCTCTCTCTCTCTCTCTCTCTCTCTCTCTCTCTCTCTCTCTCTCTCTCTCTCTCTCTCTCTCTCTCTCTCTCTCTCTCTCTCTCTCTCTCTCTCTCTCTCTCTCTCTCTCTCTCTCTCTCTCTCTCTCTCTCTCTCTCTCTCTCTCTCTCTCTCTCTCTCTCTCTCTCTCTCTCTCTCTCTCTCTCTCTCTCTCTCTCTCTCTCTCTCTCTCTCTCTCTCTCTCTCTCTCTCTCTCTCTCTCTCTCTCTCTCTCTCTCTCTCTCTCTCTCTCTCTCTCTCGAAAAATACTTACTGGGGGACTCGACGTTTAACAGTACGACATCTGCAATTGGAGCATACCCTGGAGTTGGGAGGCAATGTAGCTTCATTCAGCCCATACTGACTAGCTTGGCTACCGGAAACGGGGCGGGATTGACCATAATGCTCAAGACGAGTTTTACACAAAACACATTCGTGTGGACCACCACGACCTGAAAAATAGAAAGTACACATTGCATGATTATTCCATAAAAATATAAATATTTGAGAGAATAAAAATACGTGCGTATCATAGACGAATATGGTTTTTTTTTTGTGTGTGTGTTTGTAACTGTGTACGAATGTGTAGAGTATAAAAAAATAAGGCATTAATCTTTCTAATTCTGATTATTATTTGTTAAAAATTCCACTCTCGTAATGAGAACATTATCGTTTAACCCAATATAAATAAAAAAATCCAAGTCTAACCAAATGAGGGAATGATTTAATAAAAAGTGAAAGATGAAGTAGAAGGGATGGGGTTTTTAAATATTCCCTCCTTCAAAATAAAAAAAAAATTCCTTCCCTACTCCCCAGAGAAAACCTCTTTCAACACAAGTTTGGCAAAATGGAGTAAGCGAGAAACGCAGCGTTCTAGCGATGTTAAATTCCTAGGAAGCGATTTCACGAAGGCAAACCGTCGTAACCCTCACCATTCCCTCTCTCCGCTTCTTCCCCTCCCACTCGCTGCTCCTCATCATTTATTGATGCTTAATATCCTAATTGAATGAGCGGAGGAAAGGAAAAAGATTTCTTTAAACAAGCTTTAGGAACAACACACAGCGTGAACCATCTTCACTCGTACATCGGCACAGAACACATCTTCCTCGCTTCTTAAACACTCAAATATAGATACACATAAATTATTTTTTACTTATATATATATATATATATATATATATATATATATATATATATATATATATATATATATATATATATATATATATATATATATATATATATATATATATTATATATATATATATATATATTAGAGATGGAGAGATACCAAAATTTTTACCGATACCAAGACT
>SEYY01000829.1:43109-75609 GCA_009176605.1 Armadillidium nasatum
ATCTTTAACACAACCTTACCTCATCTACAATCCAAGGGTTAATCTCACTCATTCACGAGCGTTTTAGGCTAGAAATAGCGTGATTCGGCAATGGAAATATATTTTTTTCTCTCTCTCTCTCTCTCTTCCTTACTAATTTTCAATAGAAATTGATGTTTACAAGCTTATTGATCAAACTTTCGCTTTTTATCTCTGACTCTTCCAGTTTCCCAAGGTTAAAAAAAATTTGGTTCTTAAAATAAAGTTACTCAAAACTTTGATAAGCATATTTTTCTCACTCTTATACATACAGACGGGTTTTCGACTTTCCCTCATATACTTCTATCCTTGAATATTTCCTACATAATGTATATGAACCTATCAATTATTAATATAAATGAGACAAGTTCCTAAATGGTACTGCTCTCCCCATTCCCTGTTTAGTTGGCTCTAAACTTTGTTTATTATATTAAGTTTGCTTAAAAAAAAAAAAACTATAAAACAGTGCTTGGGGTTTGCCCATGTCAAAGTCCATCTGTTTTGAAGAATACTATTGATCTTATTTCTCTATTAATCAAAAGCTTTTATTTATATTGTCTGGAATCTTTAAATCTATCTAATTCCCAAAGTCTTTGTTATTTATTTACCATAAATGAGGCTTTTCAAGGTTCGATGAAAGTTTAATAATGGGGAATGAAGATTTTAAGATTCTACCTCAACAATCTAATAACAAATCACTTATATCAAACGACTAGAACTGTCTCCTAACAATGACAATTAATCAACTTTAATATATATATATATATATATATATATATATATATATATATATATATATATATATATATATATATATATATATATATATATATATATATATATATATATATATATATATATATATATATATAAAAGCTATCTTTTAATATGTTTTCAATTTAAAAATGTAGAACAAACAAAGAGAGCCTCTTTCTTACCTCTCCTCATCCGCCAACGTAAACAAAATCTTTCTAAAGCATTTACACACGCGTGCGAGCGCAGCGCAAGCGCAATATCCATAAATTTGATGGCTTATTTAAAAATTTTCATTTTATTAATTAGAAGGCTTAACACTAATACAAATTCAATATATATATATATATATATATATATATATATATATATATATATATATATATATATATATATATATATATATATATATATATATATATATATATGGGAACAAAGTATAAAGTACTTGTGTACGGATTTTGATGTAATCATGAAAAATCATTACTAATGATAAATCACAACTGAAAATTCATAGTACTCCTTTACACTTTCGTAATTTGTGAGTACATCTCAAATTTAAGTCATTTTAAAAAGGTAAATTTTTTTTCTGAAAATAAATTAAATGTCCTGTGTTCAATTTCCTTTTATTTTGCTAATCAAATGAGTGCTCCAACTCCTGAAGAGCAGATGGCTCTTTAGTGGGCATTATGTAAGTTTGTATAATAACTGGCATTTGATAAACGTTACTATTAAGAACGTACATAGAGCCAGAACCATGCAAACACACTAAGAAAAAAAGTGACTTTGACGTTTTTAAATTTCAAGTTGTAATTTGGTTCTAGTATATGGCCTTCTTGACAAGAATGCTTGTTAAAAAGAAAGAGGATTGTTATTTGACTTACTTTGCCTTAGAACTTATGGTCTGATATGGTGATTCGCATGCTAGTAATTATTATGATTGTGATAATGAAAATTTTGAGTTTGAGGAAAATGAAATTGAGGACTAGATGCTTTTATGTAAGAAAACTTTCAAACTAAGTGAAATTCATTGTTTTGCTCGCTTAAGCCCAGCTTCTGTTTCAGGACGCGTAACGAAAGCAGGACTTCAGATAAGCAAAGGAATTTCCATGATAAACCAAACAATAGTTAGTTTGTCATGAAGTCTACACAATCAGGCAAACAAATAAATGAGCTCAACTTCTTAAGGAGAACGCATACCCCCTAAGGTAAACACACTGCGATTTTGATTAGTTGAGGTACATATGCGCTTAAGGGAGGCAGAATTTTAGTCAGTTAGTTATACTTTGATCTCAGTGTTCCAAGACAAAAAAATTTTCAAATTAGATTTCAAATTCAAAAGAAGTTGAGTGAGCCTCTCTTACACGGTAAGAGATTAAAAGACTCCAAATCTAAACAATGAAATGGTCACAAATGATCATATCAGCATCAAAACAGGTTCTTGAAAAACCGTATTTTCTCAGAACTTATCTCAGTCAATATGACCCCATTGCCTCATTTATTACTGGGATATTCAAGCCCTTTGAAGATGCAACTACCTATTTCTAAAGCAGATGTCTTCCAGTTTTGCTGTACTATACATCAGTTATGTTGTAGATTCAAATTTTTTACATCTATAGATACAGATTTTCAATGTTACCTAATATACAATAAAAAATGCAGAATTTCAAAACTAACTCTGGTCCGGTAAAGATTCTTTAATTATTAATATGAAAAGAAATAGAAGAGTGGGAAAGGAGAAAGGCTTGAGTATCATTTCAATACATTACCAGAATGTGAAACAAGAATCCACCCCACCACGCATACCACCAACCACCATCCCAACCTCCACCTATACTTTCCTGACACCACTAAAATGTCCGCACAGAGCACTACTAGGAAGGCAAGCTTATAGAAAGCGCTGAGAAACTGCACTCAGCATGCGCTGAGAAACTGCACTCAGCATAAAATGCATTTCTCTATTATTCTTTGGTAATTGAAAGAATTTTAGAAATTGCTATTTTTAGTCATTTAATATACAAATCAACCATTTTAACAAATAACAACTTTTAGTCTTCAGTGTCTTGTATATCGCCACGGTTTGATACAATGAGAAAATTCAACACATTAGTAACAAAAGAATTAGTAGTTTTTGAATTTCTTTCTTTCAACATACGGTTTTAAAGCTTTTATACCAACAGTAATGATAATAAACAAAACCGATGCCTGTTTGAATGTTTTGATTTATAGTAGGAACTGAATATTCATACACAATCAAACTGTAACTCACATCTAAAGTGAGTTCAATCATTTGTAGGATACTGTTTGTTTAATCTCATGAATGTATCATAGGTAACAAGCAACTTTGGTTGTTAAAGAATTCTTGCGAGTTTCAAAATGTCATGATAAAAGGGACACCCCCGCACTTATTTCCCACGAATGTAAGTTTTAAAAAAAAAAATTTTTTTTTTTCCCATAATTCATTGACTGAAACCCAGATGTAAGTTTCGCCCTCTCAATCCAACTATAAAGTTATTTTGAAAATTAAATTCAATTAAAAAGGAATGGGTATCCTAATTTCTGTATTTGGCCTTCAAATTAAAAAAAATAAATAATTAAGTAGTAACAAAGAATGGAATACATCAAAATCATGATTGCACAAACTGAACACACACGGTTGCAATGCAAAGATTCCAAGAATGATTAAATTTCAACATTATAAACAACTAAGAGCATCTTTTTTTAATATGATACCACATTTAACATAACAATGCTACAGATCTTCTTGAGAATAAAGATACAAACTAAATCTTCCAGGCCTGGCCTGCACAAACCACCACAGCGATACTCTTTTGCACCAGAACAGTCAACTTTGTAAATTATTTCACTTGGTTAACATTGCAAGCAAACTCTCGTTCTGTCTGTCTGTCTGTCTGTCTGTGTGCGTGTGTGTGTGTGTGTGTTAGAAAAAGAGAATTAATGTTCCAATAATGTACATGAAAAGTTAAATCAATATATATATATATATATATATATATATATATATATATATATATATATATATATATATATATATATATATATATATATATATATATATATATATATATATATATAATAATTTAAGTCTGCTAAAATTCTCGCAGACTAAATAGTCATTAAACATCGAAGTTTAAAGTTTGGTATAGAGGAATCGAACCCGGGCCCTATAGCACAAAAGCATAGTTTTACCTCTATTCCCTTGGCGTAGAGGTAAAACTCTATGCTGTGTTATAGGGCTAGGGTTCGATTTCCCTATACCAAACTTTAAACTTCGATGTGTGTGTGTGAGCGCGTGCGTGCATGTTTGTGCGTGCGTGTGTGTGTGTAACTACTGTTATTGGTTGAACTAAAAATAAATATTCTGATATCTCTAACATGCCAGTATGGTAAATAATAATAATAATAATAATAATAATAATAATAATAATAATAATAATAATAATAATAATAAGCGCAACTACCATGACAGATATATTCTCCCCTTTTCTTCTCTTATTAAATCCGGGCCAGATATTATCACGAACGTTTTTAAAGTTTATTAGCGGCAAACTACTCAAAAAGTCAATATTTGATATTAATTAATTAGCTCATTCCTCCTTTCTGTTTTGATTAAAGAAATCGAAGGATAAGAGCGAGAAGCGGCGGAATCGGCGGCGCTGGAGACGGCGACGGTGGTGCTAGTAGAGTCGCCACAAACCAACCGCGGCCCTTCAAAAAGTGTTTGTTTGTGTTTGACTCTCTCTCTCTCCTCTCTCCCCCTCCTTATTCTTGAAATTGAATGCATCAACAAAGGTATATCGATAGGATAAATTCTCCCCCATTAGCCTTGCCTAATCAACGATCAGTTCTCTATATAACTACTACTACTACTATAACTATTATTATTATTATTATTATCTATAATAATAATAATAATGATGTTTGACCTTCAAATTTATAATTTGAATATAAACTATCGCTTGACAGTTATTAAATTATAAAAACTACAGAAGCAGCTTAATTTTTTAGTATTTTCCTTTTATTCATTTATTTTATTTTTATAGTTTTTATTTTTTATATTTTTTGACAGTCGGATAGTAGCAATTTAATTACAGTTTTATTTCATTATAGTAAAAATCAGTTTTGCACTTCTGCTATATATATATATATATATATATATATATATATATATATATATATATATATATATATATATATATATATATATATATATATATATATATATATATATATATATATATATATATATATATATATATATATATATATATATAATATATATATGGAATGTAATGATATAATAGAGGGAGACGCATGAATTTATAAGGACACGTTCTTAGGATGCCCGCCCGAGAGGAAAAGGTTGGCAGAGCAGAGCATTAAACATAAGCGGAGGACGCGAGAGAACCAATGTAAACACCATTAGGAATATTGTGTTTATTCGAGGCATACGCGCGAGTCAGGCGTCGTCTCTTCTCTCTCTCTCTCTCTCTCTCTCTCTCTCAAAACCTGCCCGTGTGTCTGCGCGCCAACGTTTGTGTACTGAGAAATCCCTACAGGGAAACAAAAGTCTTTTCATTCCAGTAATTGAACCAGACGGAAAAGCCACCGAAACAGCGACCAACTTCATTGCCACTGTTACATGTTGGCCCAAATAAAAATAAAAAAATTAAACTGAGGGGAGAGGGAGAAGGGGGAAACATCTTTTCGGGGGGCACTGTTTTATAATAAACAAACATTAAAAATAAACATACACATATGTGTATATTAAAAAGTTCAACAACGTTGTTTCATGTTTCATCGGAACTTTCAAAAAAAAAATTATATATATATATATATATATATATATATATATATATATATATATATATATATATATATATATATATATATATATATATATATATATATATATATATATATATATATATATATATATATAAAGTTAAATGAAATTTAAATCTTATCCATTCCGTAAACATAAACTGCACTATTTCATTTCTTGACTACTTTTATCAATAAAAAAAAAATCATTATTTACCTTCATTTATTATTTGTCTATTCGTAGTTTCTTAAAAAATGTAACTATTTTACTTTTAAAAAATTTTTTGGTTAAAAGAGAAGGTGAGGAGAAAGGGTGAAAAAGGAATATAATAATAATAAAAAAAAGAGGGAGGGAGAGAGAGAGAGACTTTGAGAAAGATGGAATTTCATAACACAGATTTATGCCCGTAGCACCAAGTTCCGAACATCATCATCATCATCTTTGCAAACAAAGTTTATCTTTCAATCTCAGATATGCACTCGGGGGGGGGGATAGGAGAGGGGGTTACGTCCAACCCTCCCAACTCTTCTTGAGTACACAAAAATGAGCTTTTTTTCTTTTTTTATTACTTTTTTTTTATCATCATGACTCCGCCCATTACGTATTATGAGCCAATCACAATAGTGGATTGTATCTTTTATTAATGATCTGCATTTACTCAATTTCCTTCAGTTATTCAAGTGACAACTACCGAGAAAGACATTAGAAAGAATCACTCAACGAATTTATAACACTAAAAAAGGTACAAGAAATTTACTTTAAGGATAGAAGACCTTCACGCCTTTCGTAAGTCGTAATATATATATTAATAAGAATTGAACATTTATATTTTCATTACATAATGAAATTAAAGTTATTAAAAATTCGAAATTAAAAACTGCAGTGAACAATATTCTTTGTAAATAAAATCTCAAAATGAGAGAAGACTATAAACAAGTGCCTCAATCAAGGAACGTTGCAGGGACTTCACAATCATTGCCACCAGCTATACTCACTCCTGAGCCATCTTATCCTTACGATGCATGGGTTATGGCTGGGGGAAGAATATTTCGTGCGCATTCTCAGATCTTAGGAAACCATAGTCCTTATTTAAGGGCATCTATAAATTCTTTAAGAGAACCCAGACTACTCTTACCTCACATTCCTGCAGGTGGTTTTGCAGCTGTTCTTTCTTACATGTACACGGGAAGAATAACGCTAACCCAAGCGCCTATATATGAGGTATTAAAATATCTATCTATTTCATAAGTTACTTTCAATAATTAATTACTTATACCTATTATTAACCTCTATTCCCGAAGCTAAATCCTTCATTTTTATTTAGATTTTAATAACGGCACACATTCTGCAAATGCCTGCTATTGTGGCTCTTTGTCAAACTCTTCTAACCACATCTCAAATTTCTTCCTCGGAGATAATGAGACAAACATTCTCAATAGGAGATATTACTGAAGACAAAAGGCTTAGGATTTCATACTCAGACCGACCTTTACCAGAAGCTCTCAGTGCCTGGCGAAGCTTGGCCCAACTCGTCCCCACATCAATGAGTAAAGATCGTGACAAAGCAAATTCCACCCTCATCAGACCTACACCTACAAGACCAATGGCTCTTGTGGCAGAAGAAAAAGCAGGTAAAATTAATATGAGTAGGTTTATTAAACTTGTTGTTAAACCTATGTTTGTTAGCAAACTTTTATAGTAATTTTTAAGTGGAACGCGACCTTTTAGGTTCATGAAACGGAGATGTTGAATAACCAATATCTTTAATAGTTACTTTTTTTTAACATTTTAAGTCAATGCCACTAAAAAAAAGTAAATTTCCAATTTCACTACTTTTGGCGCCAAATTAATTTTAAATTTACAAAAAAAAATTTACGTATTCCATAATCACTTTTAATTTTATAGATTCATTCCCTTTGACAATCAATTTTCCCTGCCTTGTTCCCCAAATAATAATAATAATAATAATAATAATAATAATAATAATAATAATAATAATAATAAATAATAATAATAATAATAATAATAAAATCAGAACCCCTCAATTCAGATGGTCATCATTCACATCTTGATTTTAGCCACTCAATGAAGGATGTTCCATTTCGTCTTACGTCCGAATCACCATCGCCGTCTTTGAATGATAAAGACAGTGATGAAAGACAAAGTGATGGAAGATTCTCTTCCGTCGTGCTTGACGTGGCAGCCTGTGATGGGCCAGTATTTTTTGAAAGAGTAATTAACAAAGCATTCAAAGCAGGAAATGTAAGTTACTTTAATTTAGCTTCATTTTCCACAAATTTTATTTTCATTTAAATTAAAACAGTGTCTCATTTGCTTAACATTTCAATGTTCTAAATAAAAAAAAGTTATAATAAAGATATTTTTTTTTTTTTTACTATGTTCAAGGAGAGTGATCCGAAATGTTTCTCTGGCTCAGACTCTGAATCTTCTGAGAGTGAAATTAACGTTGTGGATACTGCAGATGATGATACTAATTCCTTATCAGAAAGTTTCTCTTTAACTCCTTCTTTTATGCAACGCTTGCAACCAAATTTGTCCATAACAGGGAGCGGGTCAAGAATTTATCACTGTGTGTATTGCAATAATAATTTCAAAAGTCATTACTGTTATCAAGTAAGATTTAATTTCTTCCTTTTCCTTCTTCCATAAGTTCGCTAATGTACAAGCTTAATTATTTAGTACTCTAGAAATTTTAAAATAATAATTGTTATTATTTACAGAAGCACATGCGTCGTCATATTAATCCAATCACCGCAGAACAGACTGAAAACATTACTCAGACAAAAGAGGCAGACATTAGTAACACTATGGAAGAAAAACCTGATGAGGAATCCGCAATTCCAACTTCCTCAGGAACAAAGAGAGGCTATTTTTATTCCAAAAACGATAGAAATCTTTTAAAAAGAAAAGCACAACTTAGTGAAAACGACAGTGGCAGTGGATCCGAAAGTCAATCTAGCACATCTGGATCTGGTGGTAGCATCTCGAGCGTTACAACCGGAACTAAACTCAAGGTCTTAGATCTTAATGTTCAATATTTCCCATGCAAAACTTGCGGCTCAAAATTTCCAAGTTATTATTTTGTCCATAAGCACCGACGACTTTGTCACAACGAGGAAGAGCCACCGGAAAAGGGAAAGAACATTTCCCTTGCAACCTCCTCAACAAGTCCCGCAAAACAACCTATCACATCTGTGAATGGTTCGATAAATACTACGGACACTATGACGGCGACAATAGCAACAAAAGTGAAAAATAGTTGCTAGTGTGCAATTTCTAATTATTACATCAAATTAATTTATCAAACATTTAAAATGTTATCAGTCATTGATATCTGTAAAATTTTCCAAATAAAATAAAGAAATGTAGTAGTTTTCAAATCCCTTTAAAATTTAAATAATAATAATAATAATAATAATAGCTTACCATGTTCAGCCAAGTTTTCTTCATCACTAGAATCTTCACTCTTCTCTCTCTCTCTTCTTCCCACTTTGTCACTAAAAACAGAAAATAAATCATTTGAAGACGAATCCACCAATTATTATAGTAAATTTTATAAACTAAATAATATATTGACCAATATTTTGAAGGTTAGATTGGGGTGGGGGGTGGGGGGGACGCTGGTTTATGCCTTTTGAAGTTACTTGAAATGGTTTCTCCAAAATTTACAAATTCGAATTAGACCAATTTTGTTTTCTCATCAATAATAATTATAATTCTTCAAGAATTTCTTTAGGGAAGTTAGTTACATGTCAATACAATTAATATAAACATATGATAGTAATTAGTAATGAACATATATTTACATCACTATTATAATTTAATAAGTCTATAACATACATTAATAAAATACTTTATACTGAATAATAATAATAATAAAAATAAAAAATGTTCATTTTTTTTAAATGTAAATAATAATAATTTAAATTTTTTTTAAATGTAAATAATAACTATAATATTAACAATATTATTATTAGTACCATGCATCATTAAGGTATTTTCCCATACCTAATTTACTATCTGGATAAAAGTAGAAAGAGAAAAAAATAAAAAAAAGAAAAGGAAGAATGAGACGAGGATCACTTAATATATTTACGCCCCAGTAACAGAGACGAAAGACGTATCCAGGCAGTTAATTCCAATCCTCAGATATTTTCAAAGTGGAATTCTGTATATACTCAATTTGTTTTTTTTGTTTTTTTTTTGTTCTAAATTAATTTAATACCTTTAAATAATTTAACTGCAAGTTTATTTTTCTCTCTACTCACTCTCACTTTTGAAAGTATCCTTGTCATTGGATATTTCATGTCTTATTCTTTTTTTAAAGTCTCCTTCGGCTTGGGTTTATCTGAACTTCATTAGCTCTTCTACAATGTCTGATTCATAAACCCACTAACTGTATTCCTATTTCAACGTTTTATTCTGCATTCTTCTCCAATGTTTATGGTTTTACCCCGAAATGCTTGAATTCAAAAAAAAAATTTTTCTATTTTATAGTTTTACTTCTTCTTAAAATATTTTTTCCCTCTTAGCTTATAACCACTTCTTTTGATAAATTAACTTTCAAACTTCATCTACATCAACCAACAATCATTTTCAATTTGATTTCTCACTTTAAAATTTTGTCTAACCTTTTTATCTTGCATTTTAAATTTTTAAACTTTTTCTACTGAACTATTATCTTCCATCTTTCAAATGTATATATCACTCATTTGAATATGTGCCATTTAATGAAACTGCAAATACCGAAACTCGCTCCCCAATCTTATTACTTTAGAAAATCGATCTTGAATAAAATACAACACCTGCAAGAATGTGTAGTAAAGGAAATCGTGTCAAGCAACAACAAAACTTAGGCACTAATGTTCTGAAAATTTGTGACAATAACTAATTATTCAATGAATTCAAAGGCAAACTAAGATATTCTTTCTCAAATATTCAACAATTTACCACCATTACCTAATATCTTCTTTTTCCTGTCCATTTGTTTAAGTAAAAACAATTCATTTTATTTTAAAATACGCAACTTTTTATTTCCAAGTTACTATAGGTAAATTATAAATTGAAATAATATTTTAAAACCTCAACAATCTACTGTTTTTTTTTTGCTTAAACTCTAAAAATAAAAGAAAAAAAAAGTTATTCATAAAGATAAAATACAAAGTACATTTCTAATAGTTCCCTCCAAAAACAGATTTTGCTAAAGAAAAAAATTTATTTTTCATTAAAAAAAAAAAAAAACACACACAACTAAATAGTTTGAATTTCCTTTACAAGAAATGAAATAAAAATTACTTAAGTACTCACCTTATAACAGATAGATTTTCTTTGTCTTTTTCTCTGACTTCTTGACAATTCGAAAGAGAAGTAGAATCAACAACGCTGGAAGAGATTGTGTTTGAGGTTATTGAGCAAGTAGATGAAGATGAATTTACTAAAGATTCTTCAGTAGTAGGTGGTGATGAGGCATTGACCGCATGAGAAGTAACAGGAGCATGGTTTGAGGAAATAATTGTGGAAGAATCACTGTCACCGCCGGCAATGGCAACAGTTACAGACACTGATCCATCATTTGCGGACGATGCTGCTATAGATGATGACATTGAAGTGGAACAGGGCGAGGTGGAAAGCCAGTTGGTGTTTGTATGTGACGTCATCGTAATTGTGGTACCATTGACAGTGAGACCAGTTTCTTCCATACCTGAAGAGGAAGTAGAAGCTATCAAAGACGATGATGAAACACTACTACCATTCTTCATTAACTCTTTCTGCGCTGCGGCAGCAGATCCTCTTGTTGTAACCCCCGTTGAAGAATTAATAGAAACTAAATTGTCAACCGATGGCTGATTGTTTCCTTTGTTTCTCGGTCGACGCATCCGTCGTTTCACGAGCAACTTGTAGTTCTCCTTCTTCTTTGACAAATAGTAATTTTGGATGCAATCTGAAACCGATTTCCTTTCCAAGTAACTTGCAATTACGACAAAGTTTTTGGGGTGTTGAAGATATTTCTCTTTAAAAATTTCACTCTCTTGTTCAGTCCACAAATTTACATTTTTCCTTTCTTTATGTTCACAAAGGGCATCTTCAACTAGTCCATTTCGGTTGGCATAACGATAAGACCGTCTTTTCTTATCCAATAAAATTGGAGGGATAACTGCATACGCACGCATTTTCTTATCTTCATTCTGGGAACAGAGAAGTTATAAATGATGTTTAATGAACCGTAAAAACTTCCAAAAATATAAAACTATTCATAAACAGTATTTAAAACTAAAAATTTCATGGGAAAAAAAAAATGTAAGTTACAATCAATTTTTACCTCTTGATCTTGAAGGCCATCAATTATTTCCTCCATTTCAGCATCGCTTTTAACACGAGCTCCAACCCTACTAAACCGCTCCTTGTCTTCTCGTTGTTTCCGTAATTCGGGAAACACTTTTTCAAACAATTCCCGATTTTTCCCAACTTTTTCTTTGTGTTTTTTACTATTTTCAACCTACAATAAGAAAAAGCAAGTAAGAAACGATTCTTAAATTTCAGGAGTACCATCTTTCTCAAACACGAAACTAAAGAAAAAATAAATATAAATATGTTGCATCATGTACAGTTTCAATTGAACCACTTTATTACTTTTAATGTATAAGAAACTTTATCATAAAAAATATTCATAGAAAACTTAGGAAAGACGAATGTGGTTTTAAATTTAAAATTCAAATATTTTAAAATATATTAAATAGTGTAGAAGAACTTTTTATCAAAATAGATAAAGAAAATAAAAAAGTAATTTTAACATATTTAATTTTATATAATTTAACTACATTATTTATAAATCCTTTTTCAATTTAAACTTATTTCAACTCATTTAAAAATTTACATAAGTACCTTATCGACTTTCTTTAGCCAATCATTCATCAATCTTGTATAGGTCTGCGTTATTTCCTGCTCTCTATTGTACTTCGTTTCCTGTTTTTTCTTGAAATATTCCAAAAGCCGCTGCTTGAAAGCACTATATTTTGTCTTATTCTGATGATATATTTCGGTATCGGATGGCTGATGGTACAAAGGCTAGAAGGAGAGAAGCAATTGTTTAGTACAGTTTTAACATTTATCAAACAAAAATTTAATCCATAAATTGAAGATTTACATGACAATGATCTTTTTCATTTCAATTAAAACAATTTTTGAAAAGATCCAAGTCAGTGTGCCATATATTTATTCAAAATAGATGACTAAAAGCTCCACTACGTATAATATACAAAACAAAGATGTACGAAAGGGAAATTCAGCAACTTATGTTAAAAGAAAATCCAAATTTTTATTTCACATATTAATTAACAGAATCATGATTTTAAAAAGTCCAATATGTCAGTAAGGATGAAAAAATGAAGGAAAAATATAGAAATAGTGACTAAATAAATATTACTGTAGTGGAAATAGATATTAAAATTAATATATTAGTTTACAAGATTTACTTGGATACTGCTACTTATTCCATTTAAAATTTTAAGTCCTAAAAACTATCCTAATCTACCTAATAGACCAATAGTTCGATACAATGAAGTCTAAGGAAAGAAAGAAAAAAAATATTCAAACATTTAGTGACATTACTACAATGAAACAATCAAATTGAGGATTACATTAAAATGCCTTTTTGAAAACAAAGGAATAGATACTTCAAATAAAAAGAGTAACAGCTTTATAATATTCTTATCCTACCTCAACATTTAAAAAATAAATAAATAAGTAAATAAATTAAAAAAAATAGAAATAAATGAAAATTTCATGCATTTACATGTGTATACATTAAAGGCAATAAATGAAAAAGAACTTACAAGCACTCTTGGCATTTCCGATGGTGGAATAAGCTTGGCTAAAGAATTGTGGCCTTCTTCTGCTATTTTCTACAAGGAAATTATTTGAAATTTAAAACTTTTATTATCTGAAGTAAGCTATAAATATTAATCTAAACTGGACTTTTTAAAGGGTCTTATTTACGATTTATGAAATACAATCTTCACTTTTATTGAATTATGAATATTCTCCTAAAATAACATTGCTCACAAAAGTCTCAAAAAAATACATTATATTTTTATTTGGTTTATGTGAAGTAACTATATCTTATTACGTAATGATCAAGAAAAGTATTCATAAACTAATATTAAATATTTGGTTTACTGATCACCCGATTTAGAACACATATTCCTATACCTAATAAAAAGAAACATTTAAAAATGCTATTAAAACATTCAAGGAACCATTTAACATTGCACTTCTGCATGTAAAAAAAATTTTAAACAATTTTTCCTTCTACCCATCACATGTACGCAACTAATTAACAGTTTTAACTACTTTCTCACAAACTTTGAAATCACACTTAATTCCTCTATACTCCAAAATTTTATTTCGCATTTTTAAATCACATTTGTAATTTCTATATTTAAACCAACAAAGTTAAAAAATTGACCCAAATTTTACAATAAACCTAAAAGCAATTTCCTTTATATATATATATATATATATATATATATATATATATATATATATATATATATATATATATATATATATATATATATATATATATATATATATATATATATATATATATATATATATATATATATACCTTTTTTTTTTTTTTACCTTCTCACCCCCTGTTGAGGCGGCCACACTTCGCTAATGAAGCCTCCCGCCGCAGTCGGTCTCGTCCAGAGATCTTTCAAAGAAGTGATGCCCCAGAAGATTTTGGGGCGACAGTTGGAGGGACAGTGTAAAAGAAAGTGATTTACGGTCTCCGGGGCCCTTTTGCATCTGGTACAAGTGGAAGATGTTGCCTGGTTTAAATTGAAATTGTGTTTGTAATGTTGTAAGTTTTGGGTGGTGCCCGCATCTCAATCTTGCTAGTGAGATTTGTAAGTGTCTTGGGAGGTTGTTGGAATCGGGGTTTATTTCGGGAGGGGGTTCGTTAAGGATGCTGTTTGGAGGTCTGTTGATCATATATGAATGAGTTAGTTGAGTGTGTATATGTTTGGTTGTTGTGGTATTGGGGGGAGGAGGGGGAATGTGATTTAGGATCCGTTTGTAAAAGGCTCCGGTGGACGATGGAGGTTGTTTTAGTCTTTGATTGGTAGGTTGGAGGAGAGTTTTGTGACATGGGTGTGTGGGTAGACGGGTTTTTGCATAGAATTGGGTGCCTATCATTTCAAGGTGGTTCCTATAGTATCTTGGTTTCGTTATGAAGGTGTTGTTGAGGGGTTGTGGGTGTGCAGCCGGTAATGGTGCGAAGGGCTTTATTTTGTGTTATTTGGAGTGTCGTTAAGTTTTGGTCGGAGAGCAGAGGGTGCCAGATGGGGGAGGCATAGTTGATGGTGGGGCGTATAAATTGTTTGTAGATTGCAATTGAGGTTTGTATGTTGTTGTGTATGTCAGTGTTGGCCACTGTTTTGAGGATGTTGAGTTTTCTGGTTGCGGCTGTGGTGGTATTTTGAATGTGTTTGGAGAAAGTGAGGTGAGTGTCAAATGTTAGGCCGAGAATCTTTGGGGATTTTGTTGAAGGGTATGGGGGTGTTGTTTAGTAGGACTTGTGGGTAGGTGTTGGATATGTGTTTGTCTGTTGTTATGAGGGTTATGGAGGATTTGTTTGGTGATGCCGTCATCCTGTTTTCTACTAGCCAAGTTTGGAGTTGTGTTAGGTAGTCTTGTGTGAGTGTTGTTGCGGTGGTGAGGTCTTCGTGAGTGGTGGCAATAGTTATGTCGTCGGCGTATGAAGTGATGCGGGTGGAAGCTGTTTGGGGCTGTGGTAGGTCTGCTGTGTATAGGTTGAATAGAGTGGGGGAGAGTATGGCTCCTTGGGGAACTCCGTTCCTTATGTTGATGGTACGTGATTTATGGCCGTTTTGTTGTATTTGGGCGGTTCTGCCTGATAGGAAGTTGGATAGCCATTTCTTAGTATTTGTTGTGATGTTGGATTGGAGGATTTTATGGATAAGATTATGTCTCGGGACAGTATCGAAGGCTTTGTTTATGTCAATTGCTATTAATATAGTTTTGTGATATGGCTTATGGTTTAGTCCGTTTATTATAGGTTGGATGATGTTGGTAAGTGCAGTGGTGGTGGAGTGGTTGGGTTTGAACCCGTGTTGGAAGTTTTGTTGTGGGATGAATTGGAGGATAGAATTTAGGATTAGTTTTTCAAGAAGTTTTGAGATGGTGGATAATAAGGAGATTGGGCGGTAAGAGGAGGGGTTTGAAGGGTCTTTGCCGGGTTTTAGTTTAGGGATGATTAATGCTTTTTTCCATAGGGGAGGGATATAGTTGAGTTGGATGGATTTGTTGAAGATGGAGGTTATGTATGTGATTGTGTGGATGGATAGGTGTTTTAGGTGAATATTTGATATGTTGTCTGGTCCTGTTGCTGGGGAGTTTTTGATAGTTTTAATGGTGTTTTGTGTGTTTGTGGGTGTGATGGCGTTTAGGTTGTTTTGGTTGTTGTGTAGCTTTTTCAGTTTTTTGATTATTTTTCTGTTTTGAGGGTGGGTAGGTAAGCTACTTTGTTTAGCGAAGTGTGTGGCTAGTAGGTTGATGTGTTGTTTGGGAGTTAAAGGGGTTTGTGTAGTGGGATTGGTTGGAGTTTCGTGAGTGTGAAGAGGGTTGTTTTTTGCGTTGTGAATTGTGTGGATTGTTTTCCAGACTCTTTTGCTGTTTGTGTTGTCCAAGATTTTTGATGAGGAAGTTTTGGTAGTTGTTATATATATATATATATATATATATTTTATATTATTTTATTTTTTATTATATATATATATATATATATATATATATATATATATATATATATATATATATATATATATATATATATATATATATATATATACTCTGGAGGGCAAAGGCCAGAGTCCTACTAATTTCTATCAAAGTTGAGGTAATATTGTAACCTGGTCGTTAAACGCTGACATGTCCCGATACACAACGTTTGAAAGTGTGCAAGTTAAAGCAAGTTAGGAAAACAAATAAAGAGAGTGTGTTCCAGACTTTACCAGTAGAGTACATGTAAGATTGAGCATAGCGGTTAAGTACGGGGTCAGAGAGTTGGACAGAGAATGGATGAGACTGTGTAAAAAGATATGTTGCACGAGCCCTTCTCAATGGAGGAAGTATGTGATGTAGAGTTCAGAAGAGCAGTGTCCATTGCAATAGCGATAGAATTGGTGAGAGGAGGAGAGTTGATAAGACGAAAAGCCCTAGACCCCACCTTTTCGAGAAAAGCTGTATGAGTAGAACAACAACACATGTGAGGCGTCCTCCATACAAGGGAGAACATCCTCATAAAGAGAAAGCAACTACAGTTTCAAGGCAGGTTGAAAGCTCAGAAGCACAGGTTTTGAGAACCACAGGAGTGATACCATCAGGACCGTAATCCTTAGTGTTAAACTCAAGAGAGAGCAGAAACGACATCTTTAGAAGAAATTACAATTTTAGGAATAAATGAGTTGGAGAGGGTTGAAGGAGGAGGATTAACTCCGGAATCGTCTATAGTTGAATTAGAAGCAAAAGTTTGAGCGAAAAGTTCAGCTTTAGAGAAAGTAAAACAGAAGTTGTGGCGTCGGAAGATACTACAGGAGGGAAAGAGGAAGAAGCAAAGTTAGACTTGACATTTTTCTCAAAACACCAGAAAGGGCTTGAAGAGGAACCAGAAAGATTTTTGTATTTTCTACGGAGAGTTTTTGGTGTCACAGAGGATAGATTTTGCACAATTCGGGGATGAATTATAAGTTGCGTGAGTTTCTAGAGTTTGAAGATGACGGTAAACCCTGAAGGCTGCATCCCTGTGGCGAATAGCACGAGAACAAGCAGTTAAACCAAAGTCTGTTAAGATTAGTAGAAGAGAAAGAATATGTAATGTATGCCTCCATGTCAGAGAGAATCACCTCGGTAATGCGCTCTACACACCCTAAGGGACCCCTCCCACGGAAGCAATAATCATTCCACGGGAAATCAAAGAAGTACCACCGCAAGCCCGACCAGCTTGCAGCACCGAAATGCCATAAACGTCTACTCATACTAGGAGGGGTCTTTCCTCCCGGAAGACTTGAAAAATATAGAAAAAGATACTGAGATATGGTGATCGGAAGAACCTAAAGGTGGATAGAGTTTGACAGTATAAAGAGAAGCATTAGAAGTTCGAAAAATGTCTAGAATGTCGGGTTCATCTCCAAGACGATCAGGGGTATGAGTAGGAAGTTGCACAAACTGCCCAAGGTACATGGAAAGTACATTCATCGGCTGTATCATGAGAGCTAGAAAAGAAAGCCATTGGGGGCGGTGAAAATTGAAATCACCTAATATGATGATTTCCAAGAATGGAGGGGAGAAAATGTGATCTATTTTGGGGTTTAGATAGTCGAAGAATTTAAAAGTCAGTAGAATTAGGAGATAAATAGACAGAACAAATTAATTTAGTTTTAGAATGGCAAGAGATCTTAGCCACAAGGTGGAAAATTCAGAATACTCCGAATTAGAGACAGGAGATCAAACAATAATCGTTGCGCATATATGCACAACCACCACCTTTGGCTGAAAGTTGAGGATAGAGACAGTATGAGGAAACAGAGTAGGGTTTGCTGTAAGAACGCTCAAACACTTGAGTTTCGGTCTAGAAGAAGAAAGGTGATGTTCAAAGTGAAAATTGGATTGAAGACCTCGAATGTTGCAGAAATTAATGAAAAAAATACACCGTGCATCAGGGCAAGCCGGCTGCAAAGTCCGAGTGGAGCCAACTCCATTCCCAGAAGACACTAACTCCAAAGTGGTGATGAGGGGCTTCTCCGAGGCTACTGTTGTTAACGCCATAATTATTTTTATTTTTTTTTTGTTTTTAAAGGATGTGTGCCTGTAAGTGTTTTTTTTTGTGTGTGTGAAAGGAAAGCCTACTCCGTGTAGAAGAATGTGGAGATCAGCGCGAAAGAGTGTGTACCATTGGGCACTGGAGTGAAATGGGATGTACCCTTAACACCCCATATAACCAATGGGGGGGATAACCTAATCTGATCGAGCACTACTTCCCTCCCCCATATATATATATATATATATATATATATATATATATATATATATATATATATATATATATATATATATATATATATATATATATATATATATATATATATATATATATATATATATATATATATACTCTCTTTTCACCAAAGAAGCGTTTTGGAATGCACTTAATGCGGAAACACTTTGAACTAGGCCCAGGAATACATTGTTGTTAGTTTTTTTTCTTCTCAATCATACTTTTCTCATTGCATTTCACCTAGCCAGAGCTCAAATTTAGCGCTATGGTTATTAGATATAGCAGCAGTACAGCATATATATATATATATATATATATATATATATATATATATATATATATATATATATATATATATATATATATATATATATGATGGCATCCGCATCCGCAAAAATTCAACATCCGCATCCGCACTTTCGAAAAATTCAACATCCGCATCCGCACTTCTCCAAAATTCGACATCCGCAAATTAGAAAATATGACATCCGATCCATCACTAATATATATATATATATATATATATATATATATATATATATATATATATATATATATATATATATATATATATATATATATATATATATATATATATATATATGCGAATTGTAGATCAAGAGTGAGGGTGAAGAGAGAACTTTCGGATTGGTTTAGCATAGGAGTGGGATTGAGACAGGGGTTTGTAATATCTCCATGTTATTTAATCTATTGATGAATGGTTTACTTAGAAAAATGGAGAGAGAAGGGAAGAGTATTACGTTGAGAAATATGGAGGGTGAATGTGAAGTGAATGTTTTACTTTTTGCAGATGATGCGGCATGTGTTGGTGGCAGAATCTGGAGAAAAGATGAGAATACTTGTGAGAGAGTTTGAAGGGAAATGTGCAAACACGAGATTGAAATTCAATCCAGCGAAGAATAAAGTTATGAGGATTGGAGGTGGGGATGAGGAAATGTGGAGGGAGGAATTGGTTTGTAGAAGTGTGAGAATGGAAACTTGAGGAGGTGAATGAATTCAAATATCTAGTAGTGTTGGGTGGAAGGTAAGGGTGGGACGGAAAAAGGAATAAAGAACAGTGGTTGAAGGAATGAAAGTATTGGGGGGCCTAAGAAAAGTATGGAAGAAAGGAAAAATTTTGAAAGAAATAAAGATAAGAATGTTTGAATGTATGTCTTCACCTTCTGTATTGTATGTGTGTGAAACATAGACGATAAGTGCTCGGTCGAGAAAAAGTTTCAATGTCTTTGAGATGAAAGATTTGAAAGCGATATATAAATTGAGAAGGATTGATAGGATTAGAAATGAAAGAATAAGGGAGATGTGTAAATGGAAGAAGGGTGTAATTGATAGAGAGGAGGAGGATGTGCTAAAATGGTTTGGACATATGTGAAGAATGAAAGAGAACAGAATGGTTGGCAAGGTACGTAGATCCGATGTAGATAGTGGAATGGTAGGGGGAAGGGAAGGCCGAAGTGGAGATGGATGGATGGAGTGAGAGTGATTTTGATGGAAGGAATTTGAGTTTAGACGAGGGTAGAAGATTTGTGGAGACAGAGATGGAGGGAGGTGGTGAAAGCGTTGAAAGGTAAGAATAGTTATGTTTGTAAGGGAATTGTGGCGGGGACCACCTCACGAAAGTGGGAAAGGTGATAGTGAAATATATATATATATATATATATATATATATATATATATATATATATATATATATATATATATATATATATATATATATATATATATATATATATATATATATATATATATATATATATATATATATATATATATATAATCATCCGCATCCGCATCCTATTTTCGAAAATTAACATCCGCATCCGCATCCGCATTTCGAAAATTCAACATCCGCATCCGCATCCGCACTTTCGAAAATTCAACATCCGCATCCGCACTTCTCCAAAATTCAACATCCGCATCCGCAAATCCGCAAATTGGAAAATATGACATCCGATCCATCACTAATATATATATATATATATATATATATATATATATATATATATATATATATATATATATATATATATATATATATATATATATATATATATATATATATATATATATATATAGTACCAGCAACTTATATATGCTTTCATTTTACTAAAATCCTCCCCAAATATTTGTACCCCACACATATATGCACCATTTCTACCTTTAAATAATATTAATTTATATCAAGTATATATATAAAGCTTTCCATAATAATTAAATTAAGATATTTTTCTTAGTAGTAAAGTAATAATAATAAACTCCTTACCACTTAAAAATGATAAGATAAAATGTCAACACTATTGTCATTATTATTTACGACTTTTCTCATTATACATCATTCTTTCGTATGCATACTAAAAATTATAATTTACAATGACTTGAATATTATAAATAGTACACACTAAGCTTGGAAAAAAATTGATAAATTATTGTACATAAAATTTTAAAAATAACAATTAATTTTTTGAAAGAAAATATATATTTAGTTAAGACAAACCAGAGTTATTGAAGAAGTTCTTATGAAATCTAATTGGCCTGTCTCACAAAATGACAAAAAGGTTTATAAAAGACAAGTTTTAAAAAAAATATATATCTCTATTTCTTCCTTACTCTATTTTCTGCATAAATAATCTGGGCAGTCGACTGGTGTTTGGTATCTTTGGTTTCTTCCGCCTCCTGCGGAGTAAACCCATCAGCTTTCTGCGCAGCTGCCGCTGATTCTAACTCCTTTTCTTTCTTTTTCAAGTTTGTCAAGCTTGCGTCAGTCTGAAAATTAACAACACTTCGATAGTAACTAGAGGAAAACGAAATGAAAGGTTGAATGATAAATAGAACATTAGTAAAAATGTTTTAAAATTTTAATTTTTACTTTTGGGAAATTATACAAAACTCTGGTCTTGAGATAAAAGTTTACACATTTTTACTCAACTATGAAAATAAAGCCATAAATAATCATTTGAACTAAATTTGCGTAACGATTGTAATCACCAATGAAAAATTCACACTTCAAATAAATTAATTATTCTTCCATATGCAATGAAATCAGCAACAAAATCTTTTTAACATTCTCAATAATTCAGTAAAGTTTAATGCCTAATAAGTTACTTTTAATGTGCTGCGCTACAGTCAAAATATGAGGTGCTAAAATTACAATGAATAATAAGAAATTTTTACCAAGGATATTTCCTTGTCCACTTGCTCCAGCTGTTTAATTAGATCGTCTTTTGTAGAATGAAGAGGGGACTCATCTCTAGGGTCTGGTGGCAACGTCGGTGATATCGCTTCCACTTGAGGATAATAAGAAGTTTCCTGCAATCATTAATAAATGAAACCAACCATTAAAATATTAGTAAGTAATAAACTGTGAGATTTGTTCTCGCATTAAAATCAGTTTTAATTGCTTTTAAGATTTTATATATATATATATATATATATATATATATATATATATATATATATATATATATATATATATATATATATATATATATATATATATATATATATATATATATATATATATATATATATATATATATATATTACTCACATTAAGCACTAAAAAGATAAGCCTTGAAAAAAATCAAAATTTGGAATACAAACCTTACTAAGAATCAAATAATTATAGTTATTAATCCTAAAATCTTTTTCATTTTCAAATAATCTTAAATATGTAAATAGGAAAGAACAATAATCCCCTGGTATCAAATAAAGATAAATCAATAAGTTTTGATGAATAGCATAAAGTGTATTTCATAAAAATAATGAGACACCACTTAACTAAAGTATAAACTTTGAGCCTTAAACCTTGTCCAGGATAAGGAGGGGGGAAATAAAAATGCAAGTCAAAGTTTCAGAATAGAGAATTAAAGAATTAATATTGTTAAACTTAAAATCTTATAAAAGAAATAAAAGGAACTATTCTGACAACCTGTACATAGATATATCTAGAGTAACTTCTTGAGTAAAATTGAACAAAAATGATTTGTATACAGTAATATAAAGCTGTTCAAACTTTACTTTTGTAAAGTAAGGAAGGTCAAAATGACAGCCAGTCAAGATCAGATATCCCCAATACTTGTTGTAAGTTTGTCTTCGATAAGTGTGAGAAGATAGTGGATACCTAGGACAGGACTGATTTAAGGCTCGATTAAAACTATATTTGTATTTTTGGAGAGAAGGATGATGTTCTGGGTATAGTCTGACCATGATGACTCGAGCCAGTATTTCCAATGACTGTTCCTCCAAACATCTCCAGAGAAAGAGTTAGGAAAATTGTGTATCTGGGTAGTGGTGTTCAGAAGCTGTGGTTATTCGCATGAAGTGTTGTGTGGTAAGGGTGGGAGTGAGTTTAAGATGTGCTAAATGTATGAGAATGATGTAATATTTTTTTTTTTATTAATCTTGGGGGTTGATTGATAATGGGTTACCATGGACCATGATTCTACTATCTATAACACTAAGTATTAAGCATTTCAAGATGACTTTTTATTGTTTTTATTGGAGGAGAGTGGATATAGTGAGGACATATTCTTAATACTTTATTTTAGACAATTACATTTTATTATAATTATATTGAAATGTTACTAAAGTCTATGCTCGTCAAAAATTATTTTGTTTTAAAACAAATGTAAGACTACAGAACCACGAAGTTTTGGAATGACTCAAAGTCAAAGCCACAACAACAAAAATTTTTGCTATAAAGTTATATACTACTTTTCATATTTCTAATTATAAGGGAAAATGAATGAGTTTGGAGTCAAAATCTATTAATTTTACAGATAGAATGATGACATAAATGGTGACAATTTTAAAATGATAGAGTTGGAGCTGGCCAAGAATTTATATGACGATTTCTTCATGTTATACTGAATTTGGTGCCTGAAAGGGTTTTAAGGAACTTGATTTTGAAATTTTTATTACTTTAGAGGTATGTTTATGTTTTTAACTATATTTTATTCTTAAAATAGAGGTTTTGAAACAAAATTATTTAAAAAAAAAAAAAAAAAACAATATTATAATGTCTGCATTTCTCAACTAATTCATTTTTAAATAATTTTGTTCAGAGACTTTCACACTCACTCATTCTAAATATTTACTTTAAAAAATTTAAATTTGTTTTATATTAAAGACAAATTGTGAAATATGAAACTGTGTGGGGGAAAAACTGTGTTTTTCAATAAATAAACATGCATTAAAATTCGAGGATATTTCTTGAAATGAACATAATTAATAAACTATTATTCATTTGTTCATTAGCACAGTTAAGATGGAAAGTAAGAGACCTCAAATTTTTTCCTATGCAATAACAGCAAAAGACAAATTTGGAAGAATACAACTCCTACAATCTAGTTTTATATAATTTATCCTCAGTGACAAAAGCTAAATTTTGTTGTTTTTTTTTTAATTTTTATTTATTTTTTATATACAGATTACCACCGCTCACGGGCCAAGACCTTTTAAAGAAGGGGAAAGAAATAAGAGAAACCCACAAAATCCCGACTAACGCAAATCTCTTAGGTAGGCGCAGAAGGAAGACTTAGACTTAAAGAGAAGAAAATTAATTTCAAAAGGAAAAACATGATGGCGGAGAGTTCCACAAAACAGAAGTGGCTGGAAAGGAGGAGGCACCACAATAAACAAGCCTCGGGTTTACCATATTCACACAATATTCATGCGAAGCATGGCTCTTCTTGGGCTCCAATGGTGGTGGAATGCAAAAGGTCAATTCCCTCGAGCACCTCTCATTATAGTACGTATAAAAAGAGAGTGCACCAACGTCACGTCGCAGAAACAGAAGGTCAAGTGAGTTTGAAAGTAGGGGACAGTTTATTAATCTCTTAGCCTTAGACTCAACTCTATCTAAAAGAGAGGTGGAACCGGAGCCCCCATATGTGAGAACAGTATAAGACCCTTAATTTGAGTAATTGTTCAGAAGAAGAAAATTCCTGCAACCTGAAGAGTATTCCCAGCTTCTTTGAAGCCGCCTTAGCAACCAATGTGATATGAGGTTTCCAAAAAAGCTTATTGTTTATGTTTATACAAAGAATGTTAATAATGTTTACAGGTAAGACGGGAGGTAAACTAAAGTATTCCCTAACACATGAAATATATATATATATATATATATATATATATATATATATATATATATATATATATATATATATATATATATATATATATATATATATATATATATATATATATATATATATATATATATATATATATATATATATATATATATATTTATTTATTTTTTTATTTATTTATTTATTTATTTCACTATCACCTTTCCCACTTTCGTGGGGTGGTGCCCGCCACAATTCTCTTACAATCATACCCATTCTTACCTTTCAACCCCTTTCATCACCGCCCTCCATCTCACTCTGTCCTCCGCAAGTCTTCTACCCTCTTCTAAACTCAAATTCCTTCCACCCAAAATCTCTCTCACTCCATCCATCCATCTCCACTTTGGCCTTCCCCTCCCCCTACCACCATCCACCTCGGATCTAAGTACCTTGCCCACCATTCTGTCCTCATTCATTCTACACATATGTCCAAACCATTTTAGCACACCCTCCTCCGCTCTTTCAACTATACCCCTCTTCCATTTACACATCTCCCTTATTCTTTCATTTCTAATCCTATCAATCCTTCTCAATTTGCATATCGCTCTCAAACCTTTCATCTCAAAGACATTCAAACTTTTCCTCGCTCGAGCACTTACCATCCATGTTTCACACCCATACAATACAGAAGGTAAACACACACATTCAAACATTCATGTCTTTATTTCTTTTGAAATGTTTCCTTTCTTCCCTACTTCTCTTATACCCCCCCAACACTCTCATTCCCTCTACCACTCTATTCTTTATTTCTTTTTCCGTTCCACCCTTACCTTCCACCAACATTCCTAGGTATTTGAATTCATTCACCTCCTCAAGTTTCCTTCCCCCACTTCTACACCTCCCCATTCCTCCCTCCACATCTCTTCATCCCCACCTCCAATCCTCATAACCTTACTCTTCCCTGGATTGACTTTCAATCTCATATTTGCACATTTCCCCTCAAACTCTCTCACGAGTATTCTCAACTTTTCTTCAAATTCTGCCACCAACACCGCATCATCTGCACAAAGTAAAACATTCACATCCCATTCACCCTCCATATTACTCAACCTAATACCCTTCCCTTCTCTCTCCATTTCCCTAATTACAGCATCCATCAATAGATTAAATAACATGGAGATATTACAAACCCCTGTCTCAATCCCACTCCTATGCTAAACCAGTCCGAAAGTTCTCTCTTCACCCTCACTCTTGATCTACAATTCGCATAAAAAGCTTTCACCCCCTTCAGTAATTTCCCTTTCAACCCCCTTTCCATTAATATTTCGAATAACTTTCTCCTGCATACTCTATCATATGCTTTTTCTAAATCCAGAAAACATACATACCCCATTTTATTTTTTTCACGCAATTTCTCTGTAATCAACCTCAGTGTGAATACCTGGTCCACACATCCCCTACCCTCCCTAAAAAACCCCTTGTTCCTCACCCATTCCCTCACTTGTCAATTCTTTCATTCTCCTCACTAACACCTTCGCATATATATATATATATATATATATATATATATATATATATATATATATATATATATATATATATATATATATATATATATATATATATATATATATATATATATATATATATATATATATATATATATAGTAGATGGCCACAACTACAACTTTGATTTTTTGTTCTAGATAAATAACAATAAAAGATATAATGTCAAGTGCCAAAAAGCCTTTATGAAAGCAAATAGACCTATTTAAAAATGGTCTTAATTTGGTTAATTAATTAAATCGAGTTAAGAAGTTTCAAAGAAATACAACTATAAAAACCTAAATTAAATTCCCTTTCAAAATCTAAGTTTTTACCTTACAGACCAGATGAATTAATTTATATTTAATCTTATAGCGACTTACTCTTAGCAGTCAAGGGTGAAAAAACAATGTGTATGTAACCAATAAAGGTAATAAATAAATCATTAATGATTTAATAAATTAATTAGGATAAAGGAAAAACTGACACTAAGGAAAAACATCTATTGAGACGTGCAACAGTTAATGACATATTTGTAAAGTTAAAATTAAAATTTACAAAAAAAAGGAATAAAGACGAGTGTAAGACTTGTCAATTTTTTTTCTTTCAAAATATTACATAATTTAACAAAGATTTATGAAAGGAAGGAATTCCTTATTATTTATTAAAGCAAAAATGTATGAAAAGCTGCTTCAATGATAAGCAAATGAGCTAACCCCAATAACCCTAATCGTCATATGGTAAAATAAATTACAAAAATTAAAACATTTACGCTTTATAAACTGTGAAAATGATGAGTGAAAAATAATAAAAATTTTCAGTGTTTTCTCTATGGTAAAGAAAAGAAATAGAATTGTTTTCATACGAAAGAGAACATAGCATGCCTAAAAAGAGCCTAATTCCCAAATTTGTGAATCTGAAGAAATTTCATGGGCATTTGATCTCTCTACTTAAATTTGCTTCAAAAGATCCAGAAAGATAACCACCTATAACGGGTGATGAGGTAACACCAAAGATTAAGTTTAATACAGTATCTCCAAAAGAAAAACAAACCATTAAATATATATATGAAGAACAAATTAACTGTAGCAATACATAACAATAGAGAGGTTTAAATTTTTTAAAGAAAGAGTAAATGAGTAAATATAATAATTTGAAACAAAAATAGATTTAGGATAAAAATTGATAAGATAAAACCTTTATAAATAAACACCTTGATTAATATAAACAGCTCAAGAAATAATACAGAATGCACAATTCAGAAATCTTAAAAGAGATTGGTGCATAACATAAAAAGATCCAAAAGAATTTTAAGTTCTCTACACACACAGCTTTGCTTCTAATGAAAGAATAGTAATACCAATTTACTTAAATAAAAGATACAAAGAAAAACAAAACTTTGAAATAATATTTTATATACAGTAATAATAATAGCCTCACCCTTGATGAATGATTTGTGTCAGTATCAATGACAAGTTGAAACCTGACATCTGTTTTCGGCGGTTGACTTAATTTGATTCGTTTACATGAGTCAACGGCCGAAACACTAACAGGAAGGGTACTAGTAGGAAGCATCTGCATCACATCCCTAGAATAGCCACTGAAAACAATGTAAAAATTAGTGTAAAAATATTAAATACTTTAAAAAAATATATATATACACTATTGATATTAAAAATGGAAATAAAGTTTATGATTTTTTTAAGAGTTATTTTCAAAATAAAGAATTAGCTTTGATAAACATGATAACTAATTATGATTTATTCAAATCTACTCAAATGAATACTACGAAGAAGTTAAGTTAAAAAGATTTATTTCCATTAAAGAACTAAACATTCAATCAACCTAATAGATAATAAAAACTTTTATAGCTTTTAAGATGAAATATTCAAGCTACTTTAAAAGTCTTATTCCTGAATCAGAGTTTAACTGCCTGTAAACTGTTAAGTAACTTATTTCATAGGTAAAGAATTCAAACTTGAAGGTTATAATCAAACATAAAAAGAATAACCAAAAAAAAGTTTTGTTTTAGTAGATATTGTAGTAGTTACTATAGTAGTATGATAATAATGATAATAATACAGAACATGTACCTATATCCTCCCATAATGGATGGCCTCTTAGGAGCCTGTGGCATCAATACTGGACGGTCAGCCTGCAAGAGAAAAAAGTTCTTTATATTAAAAGTAAAAAAATAAGGTGATACATCTTGAAAACTGGAGCAACAATTTGTTTGATTTGTACATAATATATATTATGTAACAATATAAAACAACAAGGCTATCTGAATTGCACAATTGTTCTTACAAAAAAAAAAAAAAAAAAAAAATACTGAAAATAAAAATAATAATAATAATAACAATAATAATAATAATAATAATAATAATAATGAAGGAAATATTAAATCCTGATTTTTCGTACTACTTAGAACTTTAAATTGTAATTTAGCACAAACTTGGAAAGTTGACTTGGTCAATTTTGCCAGTACACCCACGATATATATATATATTTTTGTCCTGATATTGACCCCAGTGGAGAAGACATAGTTTTACTAGTTAACTACTTCTGAAATTTGAAGAACGAGAAGACAAATTTATGAAAGTGCCATTGTGGTATTTTGATAGTGTTAATTAATATAGTAGTCATAGAAATTTAAATTTAATCTATGGGAATACACAGATTATTATTTCCAAAATAAAAAGGTTCTTATATTTATATTTCTAATATTTATGAAAGTGCCATTGTAGTATTTTGATAGTGTTAATATAGTAGTCATATGAACTTAAATTTCATCTATGGGAATACACAGATTATTATTTCAAAAATAAAAAGGTTCTTTGCTCCCACTCTATTGATACCTTCAGTATTTGACAAGAATAATGTATGACTTTGAATGACCATTGAAAGCCCAAACTTTTTGCTATTGAAAATTAATATTATCCAAACCCAAGTGCAGTGCTGATTACAGTATGTTTGAAAATTTATTATTTTTATTTTACTTTTCCATGAAAAATATTTAAATTTTAATTTTATTATTATTATTATTATTATTATTATTATTATTATTGTAATGTTTTTCTTCCTTCATTATTTTATTTAAATCCTTATTTTTCATACTACTTATTACCTTAAATTGTAATTTAATTAACACAAACTTTGGAAAATTGACTTGGTCAACTTTGCCAGTATACCCACAGTATATATATATATATATATATATATATATATATATATATATATATATATATATATATATATATATATATATATATATATATATATATATATATATATATATATATATATATATATATATATATATATATATATATCAAAGAAAGAAATGTATTCCATTTTAAATTTAGGAAAAAAAAAATTCTACATCAACCTTAATAATTTAAATATATAAATCGCCATTTTGAATATACTCATGAATAAAAAATTAGCATTTAAAACTACAGCCTTTGTAGAGTCTTAGATTCCAAGTCAAATCAGAAGCAAGTCAAATTGTTAATAATTAATTCGCATAGTTTACCTAACAAAAAACTTGGTACAAAAAACAAAAATATGGTACCCATTTATCTACCATCACTGGATGTAAGGATGAGTGAAGCTTAGAATGAGTGAGATGTGAGATGGTATTTCTCTGGCTTGCCAGGTGATAATGAAACCACCCCTCTACACATCCCAAGTATTCTCATAAACTGAATTTATATTTTATCTTTATGAATCAGATGGATAGATTTTTAAAGAGAAAAAGTTTTTTTAGGAATAAATTTTGCTTTTACAATTAGTAATAGTAAATTTTAAATCGCAAATCATCAGTAAAAAGGCATCAATAATTTCTTAAATGAAAATGATCCCATAATTGTGTATTTGATAGTTTAAACAATAATATGCAAATTACTTATAAGTAAGGAGGAAAAAAAAATTTAATATCAATGAAGCAAAACATTTTAAATAATAATGACAAAGATTTTAATACCCAATTTCGGCTTCAGTTTTGTTTCTTTGTTCTATTTTAATATTCAAAACAGCTCAAATTCTTGAGTCAAAGCACAATAAATGACACAATACACAATGAAAACCAAAACACAAACACACACACAGTTAATGAAAAATGTCTTCTAAACAATAACTTAATACAAGACATGTATATGTAAAGGAAAAGCATTGGCTATGTTTAAAGTAAAACAAAACTTTCTTTCAAAGTAAAATTTCATGGTTACTAGTTTTACAAAAGAGATATTTGTATGATATAAGGAACTTAAATTTAGGCTAGTCTCTGATTCTACTTTTGAAGTACATCCTATATCAAAAGTTATGTAAGGTTCTGCAGCTTACTTGTCATCTTAATTAAACTATAAAATTCACAACAGTACAACATAAATAAAACTTTGCATTTAAATGAATCAGTTGTGGGAAATGATTTTGTAATTCAGTATTGCACTAAATTCCTGCTGGCCATTATGTAATATGACACTTGAGGCTTATTATGGTAAATAATGATAGTGAATACTTTGTTTATTTATGTGCCTTAGGGAAAAGAAAATTGAAAACTTATTATTAATTCCCACACTGAAATTAATAAATTTAACTCTCAAAAAAAAAAAAAAAAAAAAAAAATAATATATATATATATATATATATATATATATATATATATATATATATATATATATATATATATATATATATATATATATATATATATATATATATATATATATATATATATATATATATATATATATAAGTGTGCTTCCCTATTTCATTAACTATAAAAACGTTAACATAAAAGTTAAAAGCATCAAGCCCATTGCTAAGTGATTTAGATTTCTTCATTTTATCACTGAATAATAAAATTTTGCTTTCATTAACAAGGAAAAGCCTGTTATTCAAAAAAAAATATTTAAATCTCTCGAAAAATAATAGCTGCATTAACAACTTACTAATTCCTAGATAATAAATACTATTGAAAATTAAAATATCAAAATTAAAAGTTCAATTTTAGCCCTACATTTAATAAAAAATAAATAAAATTTATACCAACAATGACATAAAATTGCAATGGTTTACTCAATCAACAAGGTTTGGCTTCTTTCTCTTAACTTTACATTAAATAAATAACTTTTTTTTTATTTATTCATCTCTGATCCTTGTCAGATCTCTATGCTATCAGAATATAAACTATACCAATGTACCTAAAAAAATTTCAAATGTAAATACAGTATCCTTACATAGTTTTTCTTTTAAAACTTTTGAAACAAACTTTTTTAAGTAAATTGAGTAATTAATCCCTCTTCACAGTAAGTAGACCAGGATTGTAAAGTATAGTTTAGATGCAATTTCAGTGCAGGTGAAGTCAGAGTCATTACCTTTACACCACAATAGAAAATTTAATTAATATGGTAATTCCATTTCAAACCAATTATTGCCAATAACTCTTTTTAAGAAACCTATAACTTGTAATTACAAATCAACATCATGATAAAGATAAAGAGAATTCCTACTAAATCTAGTGTTGTACTTGTACTTGTAGTACAGGTGAGAAACATTTGTATCTTTGCATCATAGAAAGTGATGGTGAAAAATCTGTGTTAAGCAAAATTTAGTCATTTTAATGGCATGGAAAAATGTACAAACTAAAGCTTAAAAGTTGAATAAACATTTACAATGATTCCATCATAAAAATTTTTATGTTAAGTAGAAAAATAGAATAATTTTAATCTTTATTGCTGAGTTGGTAAATTTTGTTTTCCTCTACAGCTCCAGCACCAGCCATCATTTTATTTTCACTTACAATTATAAATATGAAAAAATTTTCATAGTGAAAATGCTCTGGCTCTAACTTAATGGTGAAGTTCATGGCTCTGTAGCTCTGATTTTAATAAAAAAATATTTAATTTCATGAAAATTATAGAAGCAAAATCTGCTAATAAGGAAATAATTTCGGGAATATTTTCATGTAAAATTTTGGAGTGTGGTTTAAGCTTAACATTTAGTAAATAACACTTATAAGATATTCCCTTTTATTATTTTAAGAATGAAGTCCTTTAAATAAATAAATAAAAAAAGTTCCAAAAACACTTTATCAAAATTATTTATTTATTTCACTATTAGGTTCTCAAAGACTAGATAAAG
>SEYY01000829.1:80609-93109 GCA_009176605.1 Armadillidium nasatum
TTTACCTTAGGGTCTTACTTAAGTAAACCTGTTGAATCACTATTATGAATTAGAATATTTTTTTTTTTTAATTTTTGTACTTTTTTTAAACTTTAACTATACAAAACTGCAATTTTTTGATTTTTTTTTTTTGGAGAAAATGCATATAATCATTAATTTAAGTGAATGTTGGCTATTCTACTCCTTCCTTACAATTAAATAAACCTTATATCTAATTTTCTTAACCTTAAATTTCAGTGCTTTTGACCTCTTTACAAATTTTAGGAAACCCCGGCCAAATTTGGGTGACCCCGGTCGGTCCCTATATATATATATATATATATATATATATATATATATATATATATATATATATATATATATATATATATATATATATATATATATATATATATATATATATATATATATATATATATATATATATATATATATAAAGTTAAATAATATTCGTAATTTCAATAACTTAGATGAGGATCATTATTTTCTTGGTATGGAAAATATAAAGATACTACATTTAGAGAAGCATTAAATATACTGTAAAGTAATAGCCTATATTGTTCAAGTAGTATTAAATAATAAGCAGGGCTGAGGTGTCAGAGCCGTGAGTCGTGGAGTCAAAAGATTTTGGCGGAGCTGGAGCCGAAGTGATTTCTAGGATTACGAGTAGAACCGGAGCTGGAGCCAAAACAAAAAAAGAAACAGCTCCCAGCTCCGAATGTATTCTGCTATCATATTAACATTCATTATTTTATCTTATTCATTCTTTTTAATTTTAAATTGTAATTCATTACTTCTCACTGTAAATTGTGAAAAAAAAATTTTTCCATATCCTCTGTTTTTATTTTGCTTTAATTACATTTTATTCTCTTCATATCCTATATCAGACACACACACATTTTATATATATATATATATATATATATATATATATATATATATATATATATATATATATATATATATATATATATATATATATATATATATATATATATATATATATATATATATATATATATATATATATATATTGTTTTTTAGCCTAATATTTTATAAATAATAATACACTAATCAAAAACACTGAAATCATAGAGAAATATAAAATATTTATAATGTTCTTTAAAATTGATTTTTAAGTAATATTTTTACAATGAAAACCGGGAAATGTAATAAATCAAAATATTTCAAAAAAGTGAAATTGAAGAAAATATTTTGCTTTGTCAATTTGTAATAGATGAAGTCATCTGTGGAATGAAAATAAGGGCTAAGACATCTAATTTAAAACGCCATTTGCATAGGCAACATATTAAAACGCATATTAACCAAATGGTTGTAAATTAAGGAGTACCCTTAAAATTATTTTCCTCTCCAACATTTACCGGATTAAATGTAGAATAAGCCAAAGAGTTAGGGGTATCTATGGAATGGCATGATATCATAAAAATTGTGATAGGTGAAGCTGAAAGGCAGAAAAAAGAGCTGAAACAAATGCTGAAATCAGAAAAATTGTGATAGGTGAAGCTGAAAGGCAGAAAAAAGTGCTGAAACAAATGCTGAAATCAGAAAAATTGTGATAGGTGAAGCTGAAAGGCAGAAAAAAGTGCTGAAACAAATGCTCCCTGGGAAATTTTTTTTCTAAAAGGATGCTTGTACTAGACAGAGAATAAATTATTTTGCAATAAATGTCCAATTAACCAACTCAAATAACGAAATAACACGTACTTTAGCCGTTCGAGAAACGCCAGCACAACATACATCAGAATTTATAAGAAATCTATCTAGCTGAGGAAGTTCTCAAAGAGCAAGTTTTAGCAGTTGTAACGGATAATGAATCAAACATTGATAATTGCAATAAATAAACTCAATGTAGACCCTTCTGAAATAGATAATACGAATTTAGATTGTGAATCCGAAATCTGTATCATTGACGCAAAAAATTATGAGTGATTTTGAAACGGAATTAAATGAAGATGTGGAATCTGCTCTCACTGCTATAAAAATAGAATACATGCGATGTGCTATACATACGTTACAGATCGCTATCAGAGATGGTTTGGAAGGAAAACATACCCATACTCTTATAGCTAATGTACGTTAAATTCTGTGACTACACGAACACCAAAAGTTGAAGCTATATATTAACTCCTGGCTTTTTTTATAAAGAATGACAAAAATTTATGCTGAAATTTTCTCAAATAGGTGGAACAATTGCAGATGCAATTGAAGAGTCAATGGAAAAAAGAGGAAGGTCTTTGATTACGCTTAATGATATACAGGCCAGTCGAGGAAAGATAGCATTGATTAATATAGCAATTCAAATGGAGCAATATAATACTTCAAAACAATCATCAACTTAATAAGAAAGAAGTGAAAAATGAAAAGCACTTAATGAACTTAATCAACCTTCAATTTCATCATCCTCTTTATATTTTGAGGATAAAACAGCTTATGAAGAGCTTTGATCTGAAAGTCAAACGCTGTTGGACTGAAGGAAAAATAGATAATAGAAGAGGATCTTTAAGCTTGAAATATCTCATTCTTTGTCTGTTATGGGGAAAATAGATAGATCATCAACGCTAAATGCCCTACAGGCGATTCCACATTATCCAAAAATAATTCAGAATGTTTCTTATATGGTAGCTTCAATGCCAACAACACAAGTGAGTGTGAAATGCCTATTTTTGGCCCTTCGAATAACTTGGTCACACTTACGAGCCTCAATGAAAGAGGATCTAATTGAAGCCATACTGTTCCTTAAAACAAATTTATTTTGAAAAAAATTTTGAAATTATTGTTTATTTCTTTTGCTGAGTACATTTTGTTTTACATTTGGTTGTAGTGAGTAAAAAAAAAAAATTGGAACTTTGCATAGTGCGAGCAAAGTTGTGAATGTTCAAAATTATTATATAAGAATGAGATTTTGAGTCCCATTGCCGCAGAACTGCAATTGGGCTATGTTATCGGGTAATAGTAATACCTAAATACAACTGTATAAGAATTAGAAAAATCTTTAAACCAAAGGTGGAGTTGGAGCCACTCAAATCAATGGCTCTGGAGCCGGAGTCATATCTGACAATGGCTCTGTAACTGGAGCAGGAGTTGAAACAAATTTCATCACCTCCCCAGCCTTGGTAATAAGATACTAAAATTTAAAACTAATTTTTTTTTTGTACAATTAATAAATTTTCTTTATTAAATCCCCAATTATTTTATTTCATTGTATTTTTTTCTTAAATCTCACCAATTTCATATCAACCTCAACATCAAATTCACCAAACATTTTGAAACTTTCATTTTTATAAATTACTACTACCTTACATTTACAATCTTTAATTCGCTATAATTTTTTAATTTGAAAATTCGTAATTGCCCTGCTTTCGTAGAAATGTGACGCTTGCTTTCACCTTCTTTAATTAAAAAATAAAATTAAAGAAGTGTAATCACCAGTCCTTAGTATCTATCATATTCAAATGAAATGAAAAATCCAAGAATTAATTTTTCAATTTCTAAAACATTTATGGCATACGAATAGTAAAACATTATTAATTTCATACATTTGTACTCTTAATAATGCCAAAAAAAAAGGTATGAACCTTATGAAATATTTAAAGGTATAAGAAATTTTTGGCTATTTTAAATGTACTTTTAATCACTTTCTTAAATAGGTGGCTTATAAACAAATTTGTTATATTTAATAAAAGTTATAATAAACAATAATAAGGATATAATGATGACAATGATCATAATGGAATTATTATTAATTATTACTATTATTATTATTGCTTAACCTTTTAATAAAAATAATAAAAACTACTTACTATTGAAGTACTAATGAGCACATCCTTATTTTATTAATCACATTATTATTATTATTATTATTATTATTATTATTATTATTATTATTATTATTTTGAATATATGTGATTTCTGTTTACTATTATCACTGTCATTGCTATTATTTATGAGTATTTTCATTAACTGTAGTAAAAGTATTTATTACTATTATTATTATTGTTAACCTTAGATCCAAACATTATTACAATTTAAATGTAAATTAGGTTAAGTATTAAGATTATGTTATAACAATAACAGATCTACACATCTAAAAGGTTTATTTATCTTGTTTAAAAACACTGATAAAAAATAATTAAATGTAAAAAAAGCAGTAAATTACAGCGTTATTTTACTTCTCATTTTATAAGGTTAAAAAATATGATTTTACATTTCAGGCCATAAAATCTACAATAGATATTTTTATACCTAGTAATATATTTAATTTATGAACAAAAACCAACTGCAATAATTTTCTCTAAAAATGAGCTAATTAATTAAAAAAGGGTGCTAACCACTGGAATAATTAATGGTAGTTAGCTTACTCTGGAACTTTTTTATCATTTATTAATAAAACCACACATTTAGTGAATACAAAAAAAATTCAAAAATTTTTATACATTTTTATAATATTAAATCAAAAATTTTTCCTACAAACAGTTATAAACTTAATTTCTTTTTTCCTTAAATTATACAAATTAAAAAAAAAAACATACTGTATACCTTCAGTAAATATATAGATGGATATTAAACAAATAATTTTATAAGAAAATCAATTTGGTAACTATTCCTTCCAAGATTATTAATTATTGACCATGATAAACTGAAGATAAGAAAAATTAGAGTCAGGTATAATTAAAGGCAATACAATAGCGCCACACTTAATTAAAAACAATAAAATTTATTTAATCTAAAAGTAAAAAATATCCATAAACAAAATTTTCAGAGAAAATATAGAATTTATAAACAAATATTAACAATTAATTCTGGCAAATCTTCTTTAATTGAAGAATGGAGACCAGATCTATTATTATTATTATTATTATTATTATTATTATTATTATTTTTATTATTATTACTGAAGGATACAGAAGCTTGTTGAAGAATGTGTTACCTAAAGGTACCGTACACGATTTATCTAACCAACCAAACCCGTTTATAAATAGTACGGACAATTTTTAAAGGAAACGACGAAGGCCAGAGTGAAGAGGCGATGGCGCAATACGATCGATGATGACGATGACTCACAAAGTAATACATAGTATAGGATTGCAATGAATTCTTTCGTAAGTACAAAAGTTTCCTTGCGAGCAACGTTTATCACGTGACCAACCAGATAATTAACCTTTCTTCTTACTCATTTTCAGTCAAAAAAAAAATTTTTTTAAATAAATGTTTACAAGAATTATATATATATATATATATATATATATATATATATATATATATATATATATATATATATATATATATATATATATATATATATATATATATATATACAGCAAATTCCATATGTTTTGTTTAACTGTTTTGGATACGTCCCAAGGAAGTAGGAACTACTCTTCTCTACCTATGTTAACGTCAAATTTGATTATTAAGCCTATACCTGTTACTCCTAAAATTTCTTTTACAACACCGCAATTTCTACACTGATTTGACTTTACCCATTCCTGTACACAATCTATCTCTGAAGACTCTAAAAGGAGCGTATTCAAGATAGTAGTCTTATTCAATCCTATTACATTAACACCATCCAAGCATCAATTACGATCTCGGTCATATTATTATTATTATTATTATTATTATTATTATTATATTTGTGGGTGAATACATTTATTGTTATACCAAGCGTTCGTTACCTCGCTTCTCTAAAGGTTCCTTAACAACACTTTTATGAATAATTAAGATCGCAGTAAACTTGAGACAAAATTGCTTCGAGTAAAACGAATTTGGGCAATTCATAGGCAAAAGAATATTGCTACGTACACGGCGCTTAAGTGCATTTCCTCGTCCGTTGCGCACTATCCTTAATAAAGAACAACAACAACAATAATTTACAGTCATGGCAGAGCAGAACAGATGTTTACGAAAGGAAACGGGAAAAAAGGTGGGAAACGAACATGGAGTCAGGGGAGAGGGAGGGGAAGGGAAGTGAGGAGAAGAAAGAGGAATGAATCTTAGGAAGGGGAAATTGGGAAAGCAGAAAAGGGAAGTTACAAAATCGTGCACACAAAATTGAAAGGGGAAGGGAAAGAGGAAAATAAAAATAAAATCTTCCCTAACTTGCCTTTCAAAATAATAATAATAATAATAATAATAATTCAAAATATTAATTTACATTCATGAATTAAAATCAAGAAACATTCGGAAATGCAAAACTTTATTGTACAAGTGCACCACAAAATATTTATAACAAGTTTTAAATACAAAATAAAATATTTTTCAATTACAGGTATTTTATTTATTTTATTTTTTATGATGACGATTAAAAATTCTTATTAAATGATAAACAAGTTTTTGTTATTTAACGTTAAACTGAAAATGAAAAAGAATGAGGTTAAGCTCTAATTTCTATAATAATAATAATAATAATAATAATAATAATAATAATAATAATAATAATAACTTATTTAAATTTATTTACAATATATATATATATATATATATATATATATATATATATATATATATATATATATATATATATATATATATATATATATATATATATATATATATATATATATATATATATATATATATGATTTGGCTGTCGTCATGAGTGGAGGTGCTTAAATCAGATGGGAAAAGAAAAGATAGAAGAATCAGATGGAAGAGAAGAGAAGAGGGAAGAAGAGAAGAGAAGACAAGAGAAGAGAAAAGAAGAGAGAAAAGAGAGGATAAGAAAAGACAACAGCCTTCACAATCTTTTCTGAAAATTGGAAAGACTGTTTAGAGATTGCTGAAGAATTAGATTGAAAAGAAAATTATTTCTGAACTTAAAAATAATACCAGATTTATTTTAAAATATAAATTTTTTAAAAATATTTTCAAAAAACAAAATTAAATAAATCGCAATTAAATTATATTCAAAATTTTATGGAGGAGCAACAAAACTTTCAGTTAAAAGACTTTTGGCTTAAGTGGAAATTCAACATTAGCATTAACAATATAAAATTTAAAAACACGAGTTTGGATTGGGCGACAAGGCTGGATCATGAAGAATAGTTCTTCGCATGGTTCTAGGGGTTGGGATTCCTTTTAACCATTTTTTTTTTTTTTTTGTCTTCCCATGTACGACTGCAGGAATTTTCTTGCAGTCGACTCCACCCTGCATCATGCGGGAAATGGTGTAATGTATAATAAATAAAAAAATAAAAAATATATAATATATATATATATATATATATATATATATATATATATATATATATATGCTAAAATTTACAACACCTATGGGACTAAAGTGAAGTTTTTAATTTAAAAAATCTGAATAATACTGGCTGCAATTAAAAATATCCAATTAAATAACAAATTTGTATATTAAAAATAATCAATAATTTATACAGTCCAAGAATGCATTTTTGAAGATAATCAGTGCGGTCTCGTATTGTACATTCGCAAAAAAAATCTTATAATAAACTCGGGTAAACAATGTTTTCCTTTTTTTTTTTGTTTTTTTTTTAAAGGATAAAAGGTTTAGCTCCTTTATTGCGAAAAAAAATAAATAAATAAAATAAAAAATTACAATTATCAATTGAAATGGGTTTTAATTTTTTTTTAAATTCGAATATAATAAAACGTTATTTTTGGATTTTATTTGAATTTCTGAATACTCTTGAGTTAAATGGAAAGACAGTTTTTACCTTTAAATTAAAACATTTTAATATCCAAGAAGGATAATCTAGTTTTGAATTTCAAACTATATATATATATATATATATATATATATATATATATATATATATATATATATATATATATATATATATATATATATATATATATATATATATATATATATATATATATATATATATATATATATATATATATATGAGAGGAAAGTGTTAATTTTCTGGAATGAGAATGGAAAAATTTCGCACGATATATTTTTTTTTAATTCCTATTGTTTAGTTTGGGAAACGGTGCATGCGATTTCTTTAAAAACCAAAATATTTTCTTGTTCCCTATAACCTAACAATGAAAGCTTTGAATTAAGTTTATATAGAATTAACATAATCCTATTAAATGTATGCACTCGTTAAATGATTTATATTTCCTGAAATAATGAAGCAATAAATATTCAAAGTATTCCTTATAGGTCTTTGTCACATTAGCTTTTTAAAAGTAATTTTTTTCAAAATATTTTTTTTCTTTTTCAAATGAGTTTTTACAAATGCAACAGATTTGCAACTAACCGTTAGCAGAATATATTTCTAAAGTTTAATAAGATGAATTTTTAAATTTCATTTACCAACATTACTTTTTTTTAGTATTCAAGATTAACTACCATAAGAAACAGCTAGTTTTCTAACATCCTTTAATATATATATATATATATATATATATATATATATATATATATATATATATATATATATATATATATATATATATATATATATATATATATATATATATATATATATATATATATATATATATATATATTAGGGATGGAGTGAAGTATCGGTATCGGTAAGTATCGGCATATTTTCCGATACTGTATCGGTATCGGTATCGACCTTTTCAGTATCGGTATCGGCAAAATTTTTGGATAAGAGTAAAGCATCGGTATCGGTATCGGTAGTAGTATCGGCAAGTATCGGCACATTTTTAGGTATCGGTATCGGGTAATTTTTAGGTATCGGTATCGGTAAAAATTTTGGTATCGCTCCATCCCTAATATATATATATATATATATATATATATATATATATATATATATATATATATATATATATATATATATATATATATATATATATATATATATATATATATATATATATATATATATATATACCGTTATTCTTCTTTGTTTTTCATTATGAAAAGAAGCAGGAAATAAATTATTATATTTTTCCTTATTATTTAGGAACTCGGCAAAAAGAAAAAAGAAAAAGTTTTTTTTATGAAAAGAATAAAGCATTGTATTTGTTTCACACTGCAGAGTATTGTCCTCTACATACACACAAACACACACGTATATATATATATATATATATATATATATATATATATATATATATATATATATATATATATATATATATATATATATATATATATATATATATATATATATATATATATATATATATATATATATATATATATATATATATATATATATATATATATATATATATATATATATATATATATATATATATATATATATATATATATATATATATATATATATATATATATATATATATATATATATATATATATATATATATATATATATATATATATATATATATATATATATATATATATATATATATATATATATATATATATATATATATATATATATATATATATATATATATATATATATATATATATATATATATATATATATATATATATATATATATATATATATATATATATATATATATATATATATATATATATATATATATATATATATATATATATATATATATATATATATATGGCGCTTATTGTGGAAGGTAAAGAAAAAATGAAGGGAAAGAACAATGTAGAGCTATTCTGTGCTGTTAAATATAAAGAAAAGAAAGGACAACGTACTCCTGTCCTTTCTCTGACTTGACTTAACCGTTAATTAAAACAAAGGAAGGATCACCATTACAAAATCACAAGAGGAAAGAACAAATGCCACATTTCTATTTACCAATCATTGTGAAAGTTTTCATTCTATTTTTTTTTTTAGCTTTGTTTGTTTCTTTATATATATATATATATATATATATATATATATATATATATATATATATATATATATATATATATATATATATATATATATATATATATCAAAGATGAACTTAACATTTTTTTAAAAGAGGGGTGAAGAAAAGTAAGCAATTCGTTTTTTTTTTCTACCTTTTGAACAAAATGTTTTTTCACTATTTGGCTATTGCTAATTTCTTAAGAGGATGAGAAGTCGCTAAATATAAAAATAATAGAAATACGACTTTCAAATCACTGATAAACGTAAAGAAAAGTAGACCCCCTATATTCTATTTCCTTCAGCTAAAAATTCTTAATTGTACAGTAGTATTTTATGACATTCAAGTAAATATGCGCATAAAAATATATATGGGAGGGTATGGGGAAAAAAATCAAGCAAAATCGAGCAGCTGAACATTACAAAGTGAAAATCAATTCTTGCAAAAGAATTTTAATTCAACTTCTCCGTCGGATGAATTTACAACTTATCAAAGATATTTAATATAAAAATAAACGCAATGAAAAGAATTTTTTTTAGTTTTGTAACTTATGATTGGGAAACCAATGATCTTTGGGATCTTTAGTTGGGGGCTTTACAGTCATATCGAAAGAACTTAAAAATATGAAAGAAATATTTTTATTCAACCAACAATTTTTTAAAATAAATTTTTGTGCGTATTTCCAAGAGATTCCTATGAGGACTGCAGAGGAGACAAATGACTCAAACTGAGGTGAAATTGGAGTGAATAAGAATAATAGCCTAGTCTAAAATAAGAATAAAAGAGAATATAGTAGTAGTGGTAGTAGTTTCAAATATGTTGGCGTACACAGAAATTCATATTTTTATTTGGATACGTTATATCGATCAACCATTATTGATCCGCTGCCTCAACCTCTTTATTTCTTTCTTTATACTTTTATTTTACATTTTTATTCTATTCTTTCATATTTATTTCCTATAATACTGTCGTCATCATCCTTAGAAAGAAAGAGAAGCGTTCATTTTTGTTTTTTGTTACCACTGATTTAAATATGCAAATGAAAACGCTTATGGTACTATCAGTGACTACCTCCACCTACACTAACACAGAGGCAACGTTACCATCATTTCTTTATTAAGCAGACGGAAAAATCTATTTTTGTACCTCGAATTCTTTCATTAAATATTCAAACATGATGTTTTTAAAAAAATCATCATGACAACCAAGCTAATATTTCTATATGCCATTATGCATTGTTTATTAAACAAAATCAATGCGAAAATTTTAAATAAACAATATTGAAATGTTTTATAGGAATACAGAACTTATAATAATTAATATACAATAAAGTATACATATTTTTCTTTGCCCTAAAAAATATACAATTTGGCTTAATCTTTAAAATAGTGTCTTTAATTTCTCAAGTACACAATTAAAACAAGGAATAAACGATGCTAAGAACTAAATTTTACCTCTAAAAAGAATTTCAGAAAAAAAAATTTTAATTCACTTTTTTTTTAATTTGTAGCCAATTGGTTATAGGCTATTCCAATCTTTTCCTATGAAAATTTTTTAAAGATATTTTGATCAAGCGTAAAGTACAAAGAAATATTTGTAAGTATAAAGAAATATATTTAAAATGTACATATTGCATTTAAAAATGGTTGAAAATGTTTTTAAAATTACTCTCAAACGTTTTCTAACAAATAACCACTACGTTATGTAGGTTTTTTAGTTTTAAGTTTTACATATTTCTTCTAAAATTGTAATAAATTACAATTTTAACAAGGGGTCCCACTCATCCACAGTGGCACAAAAAAATCTTATTTTATTCAGTAATTTTTGTTCTCTTAGCGACAGGAACCCTTTTATTTACTTTTTACTTTACATCAGATATCTTCGGAGAGAAAATTCCAGAAACCCATTTACTTTTAAATTAGATATAAACTCCAAAATATCATTTTTACATCCTTAGAATTTTTTTCAAAATCAAAAAGGGGGAAAAGACTTGATTATGCTCTTGACTATGTAGTTCTTTTTAAATTTAAATTCTGAAACTATTTCTAAAAATCCAAACATGATTGTTTAATTGTCAATACTTTGACACAGATTTCTACATTAGCCTATATGAACATTTAATAAATACTAAAACTTATTTAATAATTTTATTTGAATGTAAATAAAAATGAATATTAAAATAAATTAAAATAAATGAAGTAAATAAGTTACAAAATAGTATACATATTTCAAAAATCATTTTAAAATCTGGCTATGGAACAAAGAATTGTAATGCAAACATTTTTCTAATAAATAACACTAATTCTTTTTTAAAACATACAAATAGGGATGGAGTGAAGTATCGGTATCGGTATCGGCAAGTATCGGCATATTTTCCGATACTGTATCGGTATCGGCAAAATTTTTCGATAAGAGTAAAGCATCGGTATCGGTATCGGTAGTAGTATCGGCAAGTATCAGCATATTTTTAGGTATCGGTATCGGGTAATTTTTAGGTATCGGTATCGGATCGCTCCATCCCTACATACAAATTATACCAAATTAATCATCTTGGCTACTCTTTAAATTTACTGCAAAACTCTTTTTCCTTCTTTTTTTTAACCAACTAGAAAAACAAATAAAAAAAAATTCTAAATCCTCTGAATTTACTGAATAAATGTATAAATTTTTTATTCTGATGGGCATAAAATTAGTTCAAGATTCACTAA
>SEYY01000830.1:0-5000 GCA_009176605.1 Armadillidium nasatum
ATATATAATATATATATATATATATATATATATATATATTATATATATATATTATATATATATATATATATATATATGGAAGTGCTAATTATAAAAGACAAACCCTGGTATCTTATTAAACATACTTTGCTGGGCATATCTTTTTTAACGTACCTAGGACTTAAAATGGGTGGTTGAGATATAGCCCACACACTCCCCGGTGTTGACGTAGATACAAAGCATACAGAAACACCTATTCATTATAATATTATTTATTTATTAAATATATACGAGCAATAAACATAGATAGTCATAGAGTGACGCACTCTTTGAAGGCTTCCCCAGTGCTCACGGATATAGTCAAAACCGGCGTGGATACGTTGCCGTAGGGTACTAACGAAAGAGGATAGAGCTTGCGTAAGCCATGGAAATTATCATGCACCCATTGGTGGGTGTTATGGAAATTCGTAACACCATCATTACCAAAGGACGCTTCATCCGTGCAAAGGATCATTGACGACGCTTTGTCCTCCCCTGTGTCTGAAGCAGAAACTATGGTAAAATCTTAACCGGGGTGCATAATCATTAGGCGAGACTTTGTACACCCTGATAATGGAATGGATACATACGCACATAAAAGTACGTTCAATGCGTTGCGATGAGAAAACCGTGGCGACGGGCAAGAGCTGATCCGTCTTATCCTTTGAAACATCTAGGAGAATACCGTCCTCCCTCGTAGGTATGCAAACAACACGAGACTGTCACGTTCAGCTATGGGGGTATTAGGGGTCCATTTTCAAGAATCCTACGAAGGATGGCGGCGAAGGTTGTGTGATAGTGCTGTTGTCTATTAGGATACGTGAACAGAAACAATCTTACTGCCTCAACACTGTTAACGTTCGCACGTCCATACGTTCGTAATATGTCGTCCTCTTGATGGTATGGATAATGTACCAATGTCACTGATTCAATACCGGTATTCTTTAATACGTACACTTTATGCTTGCTTGCTCCAATACTGTTGAAAAGGGTACCTCCGTATTCGCCGTTCTAAGCGTTCTAAAGCCTGATAAACGTATCATTACAATTTTACAACTGTTCCTACACGGTCATCGGAATTACACATGCCTACCGTATGTCCAAACCATTTACCAATTGACACACACACACACACACACATATATAATATATATATATATATATATATATATATTATATATATATTATATATAAAATTATAATATATATATATATATATATATATAACCCCCCATTGGGCTTAACCGCGGAGTGATAGGGTGGGCTAGACCATTCCATTTCACTCCGTTGCCCTTTGGTTCGTTCCTTTTCGCGTTTCACCACTCAGAGGGTCTCTAGTGTACCCTCGTCCCACATTGGAGTGTCTATGCTCCACTTCTTCCCCCAACTCCCTTCTCATGTTCCTACAAATTTACAAGCGCTTACTCCTACATTACCTTTAAAATAGAAAAAATGGCGAACAATAATGCCTCGGAGATGCTACGAAGGGGCGGCTCCAAAGAATGCCCCTCATCCACTCCTTCCCCATCACCACTGGCCTCCGGTGAAGGTTGGTGCCACCAAGACCTCTACGCCGACTTGCCCTGATGCACGATCTTCCTTTTTCATTAACTTCTGCAACATTCGTGGTCTCTTTTCTAATTTCCACTTTGTCGAACACCACCTCTCTTCTTCTAGACTCATCTCTATTCTAACCGAAACTAGGTGTCTAAGTGTCTGACAGCAAGCCTTACTCTGTTACCTCCTACTGTCTCTATCCTCAATTTTCAGCCAAAGGCGGATGTTGCGCTTATGTGCGCAACGATGATGCCTGTTCTCGTGTCTCTAATTTGGAGTCTTCTGAATTCTCTACTTTATGGCTTAAACTTTCTTGCAACTCTACAACTAAATTTATATACTCTGTCTACTTATCTCCTAATTCTACAGACTATCCGAAATTCTTCGACTATCTTAACTCTAAAATAGAGCACATTCTCACTTCTTCTCCTTTCTCCGAAATCATCATATTAGGTGATTTCAATGTTCACCACCGCCAATGGCTTTCATCTAGTTCTCAAGATCCAGCTGGTGAACTCGCCTTCCAATTTTCAATCCAGAACAAACTTGAGCAGTTGGTGCATCCCTACCCGTATCCCTGATCTCCTTGGTGATGAACCCAACATACTTGATCTTTTCCTAACTTCTTATCCTTCTCCGTACACTGTTAAACTCTTTCCTCCTCTGTGTTCATCCGATCACCTTCTTATCTCTGTATCTTGTCCTGTCTCTTCAAGTCTTCCACAAGAACGGCCCCCGCCTTCGGTGAGGAGACGTTTCTGGCATTTCGGTGTCACTAACTGGTTGGACTTGCGGATGTACTTCTCTGATTTTCTATGGAATGATTACTGTTTCCGTGGGAGGGATCCCTCTGAGTGAGCAGAGAGCGTAGCCGAGGTGATTCTCTCTGGCATGGAGGCGTACATTCCATATTCTTTCTCTTCTACTAAACCCAACAAACCTTGGTTTAACTCTGCTTGTTCTCTTGCTATCTGCCACAGAGATGCTGCCTTCAGGAATTACCGTCGTCTTCAAACTCATGAAACTCATGCAACTTATATTTCATCCCGGAATCGTGCAAAATCTATTCTCCGTAATACTAAAAACTCTTTCTCCTAAAAATGCAATAATCTTTCTGTTCTTCTTCCTCACGCCCTTTCTGGCACTTTGCAAAAAATGTCAACTCTAACTGTGCTTCTTCCTCTTTTCCTCCTTTAGTATCTTCTGACGGTATAACTGCCATTTTGCCTTCCTCTAAAGCTGAACTCTTCGCTCAAACTTTTGCTTCCAACTCAACCTTAGACGATTCCGGAGCTGTTCCTTCTCCTTCAACCCCCTCCAACTCATTTATGCCTAAAATTATAATTTCTTCTAAAGATGTCATTTCTGCTCTCTCTGAGCTTAACGCTAAGAAGGCGTACTGTCCTGACGGTATCCCTCCTGTGGTTCTCAAAACTTGTGCTTCCGAGCTTGCACCTTGCCTCGGTAAACTATTTCGTCTTTGCCTCTCCACTTCAACCTTCCCTTCTTGCTGGAAACGAGCTCTCATTCAGCCTGTGCCGAAGAAGGGGGACCCCTCTTAACCCTCTAACTATCGTCCCATTTCCTTAACCTCCGTTCTTTCTAAAGTTTTCGAATCTATCCTTAACAGGAAGATTTGGAAACATCTCAATTCTTCTAATCTTATCTCTGATCGCCAGTATGGCTTTCGTAAGAAACGCTCTACTGATGATCTCCTTTCCCTTCTCTCTGACTCTTGGTCCTCCGCTCTTCGGCATTTCGGTGAATCTTTTACTGTTACGCTAGATATATCGAAAGCTTTCGATAGGGTCTGGCACAAAGCTTTGATTTCCAAACTTCCCTCTTTCGGAATCTACCCTTCTCTCTGTGACCTTCTCTCTGATGTCCTTTCCCGTCTTTCTTTAGCAGCAGTTGTAGACGGCCACCGTTCTTCCTTCAAATCTATTAATAGTGGTGTTCCTCAAGGATCTGTCCTATCCTCAACACTTTTTCTACTTTTCATTAATGACCTTCTCTCTGTTACTTCATCTCCTATCCACTCCTATGCTGATGACTCCACCCTTCATTACTCTTTTCAATTTGAAAGGCGCCCCTCTCAACAACAGTTACTAGATGCAAGGAGGGTTGCCTTGGAGCAGCTGACTCTGATCTATCTCGTATTTCTAATTGGGGCAGAGAGAAATGGTTGTTTTCAATGCCACCAAAACTCAATTCCTCCATCTCTCTACTCGACACAATCTTCCACACAAATATGATATCTTCTTCGAAAACACTCAACTCAGACCTTCCTCTGTTCTTAATATTCTCGGGGTTTCCTTTTCTCGTGATCTTTCTTGGAAAGATCACATTACCTCTCTTTCTAAACAAGCTTCTAAGAGGTTAGGTGTTCTGAGGCGCCTTCAGTATTTTTCACTCCACCCCAGTTGCTTGCTCTGCATAGGGGTGTTGTTCGCCCCTGTATGGAGTATGCTTCGCACATCTGGGGTGGTTCCACACATACAGCTCTCCTTGAGAAGGTGGAGTCTAGGGCATTTCGTCTCATCAACTCTCCTGCTCTTACTAACTCTCTTCAATCTCTTTCTGCCGAATTGCTGCGTCACTCTCTCTATACTATCGCTATTACAATGGACACTGCTCTTCTGAACTCTCTCGTCGCATACCTCCTCCACTGAGAAGGGCTCGTGCGACTCGACTTACTACACAGCCTCATTCTTTCTCTGTCCAACTCTCTGACCCCAGACTCAACCGCTACGCTCTGTCCTACATGTACTCTACCGGTAAAGTCTGGAACACACTCCCTTCTTCTATTTTTCCAACTTCCTATGACTTACACACCTTCAAACGTCGTGTATCAGGTCACGTCTGCCTTTAATTTGACCATTCTTCCGTTTTCCCCCTAACTCTGGTGGAATTGTAGTAGGCCTCTGGCCTTTGCCCACCAGAGGTGATAAAAATATATATATATATATATATATATATATATATATATATATATATATATATATATATATATATATATATATATATATATATATATATATATATATATATATATATATATATATATATATATATATATATATATATATAATATATATATATATATATATATATATATATATATATATATATATATATATATATATATATATATAATATATATATATATATATATATATATATATATATATATATATATATATAATTATATATTACATTTTAACACATTTTTTGATGGCTCCACACCTCCAATTCTAACATTTCCTATATAAATTGAGTAGGATGAAATTTGGAGTCCATAAGTGAATCCTTCTTGACCCTCTTTCCATTCATCAAATTGAATTTCAATTACGGAGTCTGACGTCATTTTGACCGAAGGATATTGATTGAGATAAGGAAACGTCAAATTCGAAACTGAAACAAGT
>SEYY01000830.1:10000-15000 GCA_009176605.1 Armadillidium nasatum
ATTTCTCTCTCATTTTCACTGTCAAATTTCCTCCCAAAATTCCAACATTAGAAACATTTTCTGCAAGGTATTTTTTCTGAAAGTATATATAATATATATATAATATTATATATATATTATTATTATATATATATATATATATATATATATATAATATATATATATTATATATTATTATATATTATATAATATATATATATATATTAGGGTCCCACTTTTGAAGTAAGTGCAGTGCCTCCTGAGGGGAAACGAAAGGGAAATTGGCAGGCTCTTTTCTGAGCATATTTTGAGTGAGAGGAATTTTGGGAGAAAAGGGGGCTGAGTGAGTTTTTTTAATCCGTTTAATCCTGTTAATCCCCTAATTAATTGTTAAGTTAAATATGCTTTAAATAGTTAAATGATAGAAAATACAGGTCGCGACCTAAACATTCATGAAAATAACTATTTTCATATTAATTTGAAATATTTGAATCATATTTGAATGTTAGGTAATGACGGTTAGTTGAGGTTAAGTCCAGGATGGTATAATTTGTTAGGTGTGCATATTTTAACCGTGCAGGTTTAGTACGGTTAGGAATGTTACGATCAGTTTATATTAGTGAAACCCATCATTGTTATTTGATATCGCCGAATAATAATAATAATAATAATAATAATATTCTCCACTATGTCAAAGTAACTGTAGAAGGTTGTAAAGAGAAGCTAGATGTCTGAGGTACAGTCTAATTCACTGTCAAAATTGGTGGAATGTTAGTCATCTTAAGGCAGCATTACTATTTATTTTCCCAAAGAAAATACAAAAACATCTAAATTCATTGGATCAAAACACAAAAACACTTAATTCCCATGACTTGATGCTCAAAAACACATACTCAAAGACATAAAACACAAAAACACCCAAATTCCGTAACACAAAACACAAAAAACACTAAATTCAAAGACTTTAAACAAAAAAACATAAATTCAATAACTTAAATCAATTAAACATCTAAACTTGATGACATAAAAAACAAAAACATTAATTTCTGTGACATAAAACACAAAAACACTAAATTTAAAGACATTTATCTTATTTCTCTATATTCAACTTAAACTTGCTGCAAAGACTTGATCAAAGGCGCACCAACGCCTCTCCGGCACACAATAGATCATAACATTTTAATTCATATCCTAATCCCAACCATCATGTAATTTATTCTCCATATACTGACCTACTTTTAACGTTAAATCACGATCAAAAACACATCAATATCTTTCTCCATCAAGCAACTTATAAAAACTTGGTGCACACTTCATGACCTATTAACTAACACATATCTTAATCTCCATATAATAACAGGCATACACACAATTTTATCTAATTCTTCCAATGTGCATCTTAATTCTTCAAATTTCACAAACCTTTATCATCAAAATGTGATCAAAGGCACAACATCGTCTCTTCAGCTTATGCTTTATTGTACAAGCATATGTTTTTCAACCAAAACATCGACAATATACATTTCAAATCTTTATATTTAACAACTTGATTACTGAAGCAGGACCAAGGGGCATACAAACACATCTCTAGCACAAGCATTTCCTACCTCAAGCTCTCATGTATAGAAATTTTTACTTGTTTAAGATTATCTTTAAGGTTATACTCCTGATTACAGCCATAATCACATGCACACACAAGCACCCAATCAAGCATAGTATTACTCGTCATTCCTTATTTTACCTTAACGTTTATTCATTTTTAAGGAACAAAACATTCATCATTTCGTAAACTGACCTTTTATCGTTCAAGACACCCACAACTTATCTTCTGAACGTGCCATCTTTACCATTTTCACCTAACCAATTCCTCACCCACTTCACTAATCTCACCATTACCATTTTAGGAAACCCATTACTTATCTTTAGAACTCTTCATTTTTACTATTTTTACCAACATATTCCTTCAGCTGATTCAACAATCTGAGCGTAATCATTTCAAGAAATCCATAACTTATCTTTAGAACTCCTCATCACTTGCATTTTCACCAACATAATCATTCAGCTACCACACCAAACTCATCTTTCTCGTTTGAAGTATCGGTTTATACCCTTCATTCTAAGGTAACATTCCTATTTATATCACAGAAAATTCATTTATATTCCCTAAGACACAAAAAAAAACACCTAAATTCATGTTTAAAAAGCAAAAACTCTTAAATTTCATTTAAATTCAATGGCTTTAAACTTGAGAACACCTAAATTCAATGGCTCTAAACTTAAAAACACTTAAAATTCAATAAATAAAGCACAAAACACTCAACTTTTATGACTTTATACACAAAAATCACTTAAACTCAACGATATACAATACAAAAAAAACACTTACTTTCCATTATTTTTACACAAAAACATTTAAAACTCAACTACATAAAACACAAAAACCACATAATTCAAAAACTTTAAGCCAAAATCATCTAAACAACGACATAAATACAAAAACACTTATTTTCCATGACATAAAACACAAAAACACTAAATTGAAAGACATAGAAGACAGAAAGCACAAATCCAATAACCTAAAGCAAAAAACATCTAAACTGGATGTCTTAAAACATAAAAATATCTAATATAATGATTTTGAACACTTAATTCATTAACATAAAACTCAAGCACTTTTATTCAAAGGGTTAAAACAATTAACATCAAACAGGCTCGAAAAGAGTGATGTGATATAAAGTTTTATCTGACTTTTCCTTATAAGGAAATGATTTCGAATGTTTGGAGATAAATAATTTTTGATTGTTTTATTATACATGTGTCTTAAATAAAATGTATATTATTTTACATAATTATCAGGTAAAATTTAATATATATATATATTTATATATAATATATATATATATATATATATATATATATATATATATATATATATATATATATATATATATATATATATATATATATTATATATAATTACCGATTTGGTATATGAAAGGATTCCAGAAACATACTGTATGGGTGTTTCCGTGACAAATGAAAGCTCTAAGATATTGAACGAATCCACTCACACCACTCTCTTTTTCATCTTGCTGTAATATATATATATATATATATATATATATATATATATATATATATATATATATATATATATATATATATATATATATATATTAATATAATATATATTAAAAAAACTATTTCATAAAATATGACCTTTTAATAATTATAATATAAAGCACTTAAATATTTTTTTCTTTACTCTAAAATAGCAAATATAAAAATTTGTTACCTTAATATATATATATATATATATATATATATATATATATATATATATATATATATATATATATATATATATATATATATATATATATATATATATATATATATATATATATATATATATATATATATATATAATATATATATATATATTATATATATATATATATATATATATATATATATATATATATATATATATTATAATCGTTTGGGATACTTCATCAATCGTTCTTAAATTCCTGATGATTCCATCGGAATACTTTAAATTTTAATCCTTCAGTTGAATTCGAATCCCAAAGACAAGCCAACCAAAGCAAGCTAGGTATATTTGCCTTCGAGGATGTAAAGTACTTATTGTAGTTGTTGTGAATTAGATAAACATCTGTCATCCATGATTCTGTATATATATATTATATATATATATATATATATATATATATATATATATATATATATATATATATATATATATATATATATATAATTAACATATAACGTAAATATATTCAGAGACTCTCATGCTATGCATCTAGACGTTTTGAACATGTTCTATTCTCAACATTCTGTCTTCCCTACTTGGCCATCATATATATTATTTATAAGTACAACGTTTTCATGCATATATGCTGCTTGCAGCTGATGAATTTTGAGATTTTTCATATTTACAATTGATTAAATTTTGAGATTTATCATATTTACAATTGATTAAAAAACTGGATAGGACACAAAGAACTGGACAGTAGTTTGAAAAATAAGACTTTTGAAAATATGGATGTTTTTGTAATCTTAATGTGGCATGAATGGAGATTACATCTATTTTGAAACCTTAAATGATCGCCAATGGGTGTGTCCCATGAAATCAAGCGTGACGTCACGCTTAAGCCAGCTGCAGCAAAAAATATTTTGAAGAATCTTGAATATAAGTGGGACACTTTGCTTTAGCAATTATAAGCTGATGTATAAAAACAATCGTTAATATATTTTAAAATCAAATTTAATCAGTTATTTAATAAACTTAAACAACTAATTAATTTAAATAATATCATTAATGCCATATGTAAAATACATCAGGGGGTAATTGTTTGAAAACAATTACTCCTTCATGTATCTTTGTCATCAGAACGTCCAGAGCTTGCCTCCATACAGTTTAGCACAGATAATTTTTTATTTTTTTTATTTTTTTCTTTATTTATTTATTTATTTATTTATTTATTTATTTATTTATTTTGTGCCTGCTCTCTTTATTTACGAGCATGTGGATGCGTACGTTTTCACATACTTATTTCTCTCTTCTTCTCCAACCAACTATTCCAGTTATTTAATACTTTGTTTTTACTGTGTTTTTCCTTATTAAAGTTCAAATACTTGTTCGTGTTGATTCGTATGGTTATTGTGTCACCGTTATTATTTATAGTCGATCTTTATTGTCTATTTTTATTTTTTTTCTAGATTTTCAATTTATTTAATGTTTGTATTTTATCCTTTGCAGTTATCCTGATGTTCAGCAAATAAATTTAATAATAAAAAGATGCCAAAGCGTTGATTGATAGATGTTAAAGCTTTTGTAATTTGTAATTTTAATTTAATATTTTTTTTTAATTCAATATAATTTAACAACTAATTATGCTACATTCATTCCTATATTATATATTTATATATTATATATATATATATATATATATATATATATATATATATATATATATATATATATATATATATATATA
>SEYY01000830.1:20000-32500 GCA_009176605.1 Armadillidium nasatum
TATAGCCGATACTAAACCGATACCGATACCGATACCGATAATTTACTCTTATCAAAAAATTTTGCCGATACCGATACCGATACCGATACTGAAAAATATCATATACCGATACCGATACTTTTATCGGAAAATATGCCGATACTTGTCGATACGATACCATACCGATACCGATACCGATACTTCACTCCATCCTTAATATATATATATATATATATATATATATATATATATATATATATATATATATATATATATATATATATATATATATATATATATATATATATATATATATATATATATATATATATCTTTATTTCACCTTTCACTCTCACAGTGGTGCCAACCTTTCTACCTTCTCCCCCATAACCACTGTCCTCTATGTTTCTCTGTCCCCTGCAATTCTCCTACCCTCGTCCACGCTCAAACCTCTTACACCCAAAAAAATCTCCCTCACCCCATCCATCCACCTCCACCTTGGCCTTTCCCTCCACCCCCCCCCCTTCCTCCTTTTAAGTCGGATCTCATCACTCTACCCACTATCCCAGGGTTTCCCAAAGTGGGCTCATAGGGGGACGTGCTCCGTGAACAACAAGCAGGTGCTCCTCAGGTATTCTTTGAACATTTAATCAGAAAATTTTTTGAAAAAATTTGCTAAAAATTACTAAATTTTATAGAGAAATAAAAGATAAATTTTTAACTACCTCACTCTTCGGAGATATCAAGGAAAATCGAACATATATATTTTATTTACCTGTATACATGTTGAAATACGTCAGACACGGCGAGTATACGTTTTGTACTGGTATATATCAGTAATCAATTAACGACAGTGTGCCAAAAGTGCTGCAAAATATTTACGACTGGCCATACATACTGTTTAAGAGCGTGTAATAATTATACATTATACCCTTTAAAATAGAAAAGTGGTTAAAAACAATCATGAAGCAAGCAAAAGTAGTGTACAAGCTGTTGAAAAGCAGTAGACTTTTTCATTCAATGTGGACATTTGTAAAACTGCTAAATTTTCTTGAGAGAAAATATGATGACAGTTATTTGAGTTCTGGTTTCACTTGGACTGGTAAAGACGAGGAACCCAGGTAGATTTTGCATTGAATGTGAAACTGAAAGGCTCAAAATTAGAAAATAGTGAGTGCCAAGAATGAATTTTTATTTTAGTTTTTGTCATGTTTATTTTGCATTATTACAATATTAATATATCATATATTATTACAGTTTATATTGTAGTTAGGGCTCAGTAAAAATCCTTTGTCCTGCTTGGGGGCTCCTCAAGAAGCCAAAGTTTGGAAAACCCTGCACTATACTATCCTCATTCATTCTACATATATACCCAAGCAACCTTAATATACCCTCCTCCGTTCTACCAATTATTCTCCTCCTCCATCTACATATCTTTACTCTTTTCGTTGCTAATTCTATCTACCCTTCTTAACCCATACATAGATCTCAATTTCTTCATCTCAAAAAATTCCAGTTTTTTTCTCATTCGAGCATTCATCATCCATGTTTCACACTCATACATTACAGATGGCAAGCATACTCTCAAACATTCTTTCCTTTATTTAGTTCTGTATTCTCCCTTTCTTCCATACCGCTCATCATTTTCATTCCATTCATCATTCTATTCTTAATTTCCCCTTCTATCTCCTCTATTCCTACCACCAACATTCCCAGATATTTGAACTCTTCTACTTTCTCAAATTTCTCGTCATCTCCCATTCCTCTCCTCATGCTGCATTATTCCCCTCCCCCAATATTCATCACTTTGCTACTCTTTGTTAGATTTACCATACTTCCTTAGAAGCAGATTTCCTCACCAACTTTCTCACCAACATTCTCATCTTCCCCCCCCCAAAATTCTCAATTAACACCTCATCATCCGAAAAGAAAACATTTACCTCCCATTCACCATCTCCACTTTTCAACCTAACACCCTTCCCTGCCTCTTCATCCTCCTAACAACACCATCCATTAAAAGATTAAAAAACCACGGCAGCATTTCACTCCCATGTCTCAGCTCAGCTTCCACGTTAAACCATTACGTCAATACTCTTCTCACCCTCACTCTACAATTCACATAAAATGATTTAATTTCATTCAATAATCTCCCTCTCACTCCCCCTCCCTATTATCTCAAACAATTTTATCTTTTTCTAGAAATTTCTCACCAATCATTCTCAATGTGAACGCCTGGTCAATATATATATATATATATATATATATATATATATATATATATATATATATATATATATATATATATATATATATATATATATATATATATATATATATATATATATATATATATATATATATAAAGTTAATTTAATAATTTAATTCATTTCTCAGTAGTTAATATTGCTAAAACGATTTAAAGAAATTAAAAAAAATAAAAAATAAAATAATAATAATAATAATAATAATAATAATATATTATATATATATATATATATATATATATATATATATATATATATATATATATATATATATATATATATATATATATATATATATATATATATATATATATATATATATATATATATATATATATATATATATATATATATATATATATATATATATATATATATATATATATATATATATATATATTCATCAAATATAGAAGCTTTTGAATCCTTTTGATTAACAACTTTTAAGTATAACAATTAATGTTTTAGGGCTTGAAATGACATAACAAATGAGATAACTAAGAAAAATAACAATATAAACGACCTAGCTTGACTTATTTTCCAATAACTGAACGAAAATATCCATCAATTAACTTCAAAGAAAGTATTATAAATTATGATTGATGAAAAGCATTTACCCAAAAACTAATCTTATTTCGAAGCAATCTAATTTCTGACAAAATGGATTTATATTGCCAACAAATCTTTAATGCCTCCAAATGCAGAGTGAGGGTTTATTTTGCTTGCATAAAATATAAAATTATCAACAGTATTAAATATAAGAGTCCAGGTAGTGTCAATTTTTAAACATTTGAAAAAACAAACAAAATAATGCGTATTTGATATTAAAGGTCATTTTGTCATTTTAAACAGATTTATGAAGTCAATATATGCAGATTTGTTAATTTTCTCAATATGGAATTAAGGTTTTACCTATTTTAACAAATATTTTATTTGATCGTAATATCAATGTAATTTTAAAATGTTTACGCATCACAGTTGAAATTATAGCTTTTATAAAGGGAACTTATTGCAGACATTATCTTTGCACAAGAACTGACAATTTTAGTAATAATTAAAATACTTTATTAGTAGTAAGGGAATGTTCATATACGATTGTTTATCTCAAAATTAAATAAACAATCAATGATATTACTGTTCATCGAATTCTATTTAATTTTTTTTTAAATATTCGAAGAGAGTCATTATTTTATGTAGAAGGTTTCATAGTTTCATCTAGGAAAAGAAAAACGTACTCACACTCGCCCCCCCCCCTCCACACACACACAAACACACAAACACAAAAGACAAATACACTTTATTAAATCTAAAATGTTTTCAATAAAATCCATACAAAAGACATTCATTATAATTTTGATAACAATTTCTTTTCAATTCCAGACGAAATTTTTAATAGAATTGAAACCAATAAATTTTATTTAAATTAACTACCGAATCATTCGTTTAGCAAAATTATAAATCGTATAACTCACTATACCGTGAACTCTGTACATAATGTCGGTAATGTGGGTACTCTGTACAGCGTGTAAACCCACACCGAAACGTTTGAATCCCATTTTTCAGTTTTTTTTATTTCGCAAGAATAAAAAATTAACAACTAAAAAGTTTAAAGAGAAAAAGCACACTCAAATGGTCTCCAAATTTTGATTTCTTAATTAAAAAGGTGAATAAAATTTTATACATTAATTTAAAAAAACTATAAATAAAATAAAATGTTTAATTTTAATATATATATATATATATATATATATATATATATATATATATATATATATATATATATATAATATATATATATATATATATATATATATATATATATATATATATATATATATATATATATATATATATATATATATTATATATATATGATATTGAATTTTTTGAATGTGGTTTTTTAATCGTATAAAAATGTGTACCATGGTGTAACGGTAGAGTGATTAATTAATTAATAAACTTGCTTGAAGGAAGTGATTCAATCCCTCAACGATTCTACTAGAAAGAAAATTCCGAGGAACTTTCATACCTCGAGTAGGACAATGAGATCCTTTTTAAAAAAAAAAAAGTCAGAAGAAAGCATACCATTTAAGCTACGACTCATCATCCTCATATTCTCATCATTCTCATATTCCTCCTCATTCTCATCATTCTTATCATCATCCACATCATTCTTATAATCATCATCATCATTCTCACCATCCTCATCATCCTTCTCATTCTCATCTTTCTTATCATCCACATCATTCTTATCATCATCCTCATCATTCTCGTCATTCTCTTCATCCTCATCATTCTCATCATTCTTATCATCATCCACATCATTCTTATCATTATTCTCGTCATTCTCTTCATCCTCATCATTCTTATCATCATCCACATCATCCTTATCATTATTCTCGTCATTCTCTTCATCCTCATCATCTCTCTTTCGTGTTAATTTCGGAAAAATGAATTCGTTCGATTTTTCGGATTATTTTTAACGATATCGTTGAATCCTTTCAATAGCATCATATCACATTGTTTCAAACGGATCCGATATAACCTTAATTGGCCTCAGTAAATCATAAATTATTATTATTATTATTATTATTATTATTATTATTATTATTATTATTATTATTATTATTAGTAGTAGTAGTAGTAGTAGTAGTAGTAGTAGTAGTAGTAGTAGTAAAATTGCGAATAGATAAATAAATTCGTTACCTGAAATTTAATTTCGTTATTCAACAATAGGAAAATGTGTACAAAGAAAAAGATTCTTATACAAAATTATATTTATATTTATATAAATATTAATTTTCAATCCTAACCTAACTTAACCTAACCTAGCCTAAGCTATCTATTAATTAAACATATAGAAGAGTATTCTAAAATAAAACAGAAAGCGCATACTATACCGGTAACTACTACTGTTATCGAAGTTATTAAAACTTAAACAGTCTTGAGTTGACACCACATCCAAAGAAAACCCTAAACAAATATATATATATATATATATATATATATATATATATATATATATATATATATATATATATATATATATATATATATATATATATATATATATATATATATATATATATATATATATATATATATATATATATATATATATATATATATATATATATATATATATATATATATATATACAGGTGTTTAAAAATATTAAATTTTAAAATAAGTTAATTTATTATTAGAATATTATTATAAGCTAGGATGGGTTAGAATAGTTTGAAAGAGGATAGGTTAAGTTATGTTACGTTAGGTTGGCTTAGTCAGTGATAAGTTAGAGTGACTTACGTTAGGTTAGGTAACATTAGAATATGTCAGGTTTGTTATATTGTTTTCAATATCTTTTTATATATATATATATATATATATATATATATATATATATATATATATATATATATATATATATATATATATATATATATATATATATATATATATATATATATATATATATATATATATATATATATAATATGTTGTAGCAAAGAATTGAGCTTTAGCAGCAGGTAAGACCACTAGTGATACTGCCATCAGGAGATACAAGAGGAGGGAAAGAGGAAGAAATAAAAAGTTAACATTTTTAGAAAAATGTCAGAATGAGCGTTGGTTAAAGAAAGAAACCGGTAATTCCTAAAGGCAGCATATCTGAGGAGTAGTTATATATATATATATATATATATATATATATATATATATATATATATATATATATATATATATATATATATATATATATATATATATATATATATATATATATATATATATATATATATATATATATACTCCTCAGATATGCTGCCTTTAGGAATTACCGGTTTCTTTCTTTAACCAACGCTCATTCTGACATTTTCCTAAAAATGTTATCTTTATTTCTTCCTCTTTCCCTCCTCTTGTATCTCCTGATGGCAGTATCACTAGTGGTCTTACCTGCTGCTAAAGCTCAATTCTTTGCTACAACATATGCTTCTAATTCAACTCTTAAGATGATTCAGAAACTATTCCACCTACACCTTCCTCAAACTCATTTATCCTAAAATAGTATCTTCTAAAGCTGTTATTTCTGCTTCCTCAAAGCAATAAACTAACAAGCGGATGGTCTTGACGATATCCTTTCTGTGGTTCTCAAAATTTGTACTTCTGAGCTTGCACCCTGTCTTGGTAAACTGTTTCTGCTTTGAATATTAAGTTCAAGCTTTCTTTCCTGTTGGAAAGCAGGAGACTCCTCTCGACTCTCCAACCATCGTCCAATCGCTTTAAATCTTTTAATTTTAACTTAGATCGCCAGAATGGCTCCCGTAAGAAACGTTTAACAAGTGATCTTTTTCCTGTTTCTGCTCTTCGAAATTTTTGTGAACCTTTGTTGTGGCGCTAGAAGTATAGAAGGCCTTCGACAGAGTCTGGCACAAAGTTTTGACTTTTAAACTTCCCTCTTTCGGTATCAATCCTTCTTTCTGTAACTTCTCTCTGACTTAATTTCATGTCTTTCTATAGCTGCTGGTGTAGACAGTCATAGCTTATCTTTTCAGTCTATGAACAGTGACGTTAATTAGTGTTCAGTTCTATCAACAACTTTTTTTCTACTTTTCACTAATAATCTCTTGTCAGAAACCTCATCTACTATGCTCTCTTATACCAATGACTTCATTCATTACATTTTCCATTTTGAAGATGATTCACTCAACAGCAAACAGTTATGTCAGGAAGATGCCTTTGGAGCAACTTGCCTCCCATCTTTCTCGTATCTCTAATTGGGACAATGAAACGCAGTTATTGTCAGCTCCTCAAAAACACAGTTCCTTCATCTATCAACTCGCTATAATCTTCCACTTTAATTTTAATATCTTCTACGATAACACAGCTCTCATATTTTTTTTTTGGAAAATATCACATATAATATATATATATATATATATATATAATATATATATATATATATATATATATATTATATATATATATATATATATATATATATATATATATATATATATATATATATATATATATATATATATATATATATATATATATATATATATATATATATATATATATATATATATATATATATATATATATATATATATATATATATATATATATATATATATATATATATATATATATATATATATATATTATATATATATATATATATATATATATATATATATATATATATATATATATATATATATATATATATATATATATATATATATATATATATATATATTATATATATATATATATATATATATATATAATATATATATATATTTATTTTGATACCCACATATCAAAAGTGAAAAAATAGAACGTATTTTTCCATATTCACACTTTATTAATTTACAATGTTTCAGAAAAAGTTCACAAGTAAAATCACATCCAAAATCAGAAAAAGTCCCTTTCACTACGAATTTGTTTGAAAACAAGACATTAAAATAATTATAGAAATTATAATTTTAGGAATAACTTTGTTTTAAAATAGATATAAAAACAGGATGCTATTTTACGTCCATTTTATTAATATCGTTTTAATTTGCTTATCGTACATCATATCCGTTTGGGAAATATTTAGCGTTTCTCTATTTTTCTGTATTATTATTATTACTATTATTAGTAGTAGTAGTAGCAGTAGTAGTAGAAGTAGTAGTAGTAGTAGTTGTTGTTGTTGTAGATATAGCTGTAGCGGTAACTTCGTAATAGAGTATTTGTATGGAGAAGTAGTATTGATGTTACTAGGAGTAAACTGCAGTAGGTGATGTAAATATGTGACTGTGGTCTATAAGTCAAAATTTATGAATATATATATATATATATATATATATATATATATATATATATATATATATATATATATATATATATATATATATATATATATATATATATATATATATTTAACTCACCTCTGGTGGGCAAAGGCCAGTGGCCTACTAAAATTTCCACCAGAGTTGGGACAATACAGGAACCTACTCGTTAAACGCCGACATGTTCCGATATACGGCACTTGAAAGTGTGCAGGTTAAAGGAAGTTGGGAAAACATAAAGAGAGTGTGTTCCAGACTTTACCAGTAAAGTACATATAAAAATGAGCAGAGTGGTTATGTCCAGTTTCAGAGAGTTAAGCACAGAAAGGATGAGACTGTGGAGAAAGGTGCTTTCCGAAAGCCCTTCTCAATGGAGAGGGTATGCTACAAGAGAGTTCAGAAGAGCAGTGTCCATTGTAATAGCAATAGAATAGAGAGAGTGACGCAACAATTTGACGGGCAGAAAGAGAATTGGAGAAATTTGGTGAGAGCGGGAGAGTTGATAAGATGAAAAACCCTAGACTCCACCATGTCAAGGAGAGCTGTATAATTTGAACCACCCCAAACTCCATACAGGGGCGAACAATACCCTTATAAAGGAGAAAGCAATTGGGGTGGAGTAAAAAAAAACAGGAAGGTGCATCAGAGCATCCAACCTCTTAGAAGCTTGTTTAGAAAGAGAAGAAATGTGATCCTTTCAAGAAAGATCAAGAGAAAAAGAAACACCAAGAATATTAAGGACAAATGAAGGCTTGAGTTGTGTGTTTTCGAAGATGTTATAATTATGTGGAGAGTTGTGTCGAATAGAGAGGTGGAGGAACTGAGTATTTGAGGCATTGAAAACAATCATGTTTTCTTTGCCCCAATTTGAAAAACGTGATAGATCAGAGGTCAGTTACTTCAATTCCACCATTCTAGCATCAATGAACTGGGGCATCTTTCAAACTGATATCTTTTCCAATCGGTCTCAATTGTCCATTTCTATAACTTGATGAGAGTATTTTAAAAGTTTAGGACATATGAGGACCAATTCACTGTATTTAAATTTGAAATTGTAAAGAAAACTAGGATACTATATTATATTATTATTTTAAGAAATATTTTAGGTTCTGTTTTATTTAATTTTTATTATATTAAGATAATTATTAAAGCTTTTTATTCTCTTTTGTTCCTTTTTTTTACATAATTCTATTGAACAAGTTAACTACATTAACCTTTTTTGAATAAGTTATATTTATAGACACTAGATAGCTTATGCTTATTTTTATTTTTTTAAATAATTGAAATTTGAGATTAATAAGGGTTGTTGCGCCACTGTCTTACTAGAACAGTTTGCAAAAGTAAATAAATAAATAATAATTAAATATGATTTCTGCTTCCTCAAAGCAGTAAACTAAGAAGGCGAATGATCTTGACAATATCCTTTCTGTGGTTCTCAAAACTTGTACTTCTGAGCTTGTACCCTGTCCTGATAAACTGTTTCTGATTTGAATATTAAATTCAACCTTTCTTTCCTGCTGGAAAGTAGGAGACTACCTCTCAACTCTCCAACCATCGTCTAATTTTATCTTAGATCGCCAGAATGGCTCCCGTAAGAAACGTTGAACTAGTGATCTTTTTTTGTTTCTGTACGAGTCTTGACCATCTGATCTTCGAAATTTTTGTGAATCTTTTCTTGTGGCGCTAGGCGAATAGAAGGCCTTCTCGATAGAGTCTGGCACCTTTTACAGGAAATATCTAAAGAGAGAATTCAAAAGTAAAACAGCGTTGCAAGTTTCAATAATTTAGCAAAATATATCGTTGGACGTTGATTAATTTTTTCCCCCAGCTCGATAAAATGCTTAAATTTATATTAATTTAAATAATTTTCTTTTTTAAGGGCTGTTATTAGATAAATTAAAAATTGCAAAATGATGTTATTTAAAAAAAAAAATTAAACTAAAAAAAAATTCAATAAAATAAAGAAAATCACGTAAAAAATTAACTGATTTATTTAATTTGATTTTTATTATGCAGACCCTGAAAAAACATTCAATATTTTTTATTTTATGCTCGATTTAAAATTTTTTTTTTTTATCATTTTCAATTGCTTTAGTTATCCATTATATTTATTTTCAGATAATTTTCAAAGAAAACTACTTTTATGATAAACTATTGAATAGTTTTGAAGTTTTACAGGCAAATGAATTAATTGGAGCTAGTATTATAATAATATAAAGCATTTAATATACAAAGTTAAAAAAACATAATTAAAATAAAGTAGAAGTTATTAATAAAGTATTTGAAAAAGTAGAAAAAACACCTCAATTCACTGCAAAACGAAGTTTTAAAAAAATGTATAAATGTAAAATGAATTTCAATTTAAAATAGAAATCAAGACATGATTATTTTACCATAGGGTTGGTTGGCATAATAAAAATCAAATTATACAAATCAGCTGATTTTTTAAAGTGAATTTAAAAAAAAAAAAAAAAATCATGATACTTTTGATTTTTAAAATAAAATAACATCAATGTCTTTATATTTTCAAGTTCACATCATCATAAGAACTTATAAAAAGAAAATAAATTAAAATTAATTTAAATTTAGGTCTTTTAATGGGCTGGGGAAAAAATTAATCAACTTCCAACGATATTTTTTTTTTTTTTTTTTTTTTTTTTTTTGCAAAATTATTGAAACCTGGACACGGTTTTACCTTTTAATTCTAGCTTTGGATATTTACTGCAAAAGGCTGGTGAGTCATGTAAAATTTATTAAATTTAGAACTTCAAGAGAAATATTTTTTTAAACATTATTTTTTATTTATTTATTTATTTATTTATTTTATTTATTTAATTTTGGCCAGGTATACTAGTAAGACTGTGACGCAACAACCCCTATAATCACAAATTTCATTTAATTTGAAAAAAAATAAATAAATAAATAAATATAAGCTATCTAGTGTCTTTAAATATAAACTATTCAAAAAAGTTTAAAGGAGTTAAATTGTTCCATAGTATTATGTAGTAGTGTAGACGTGAATAAAAAAAAAAAAAGGAACCAAGGAGAATAAATAGCTTTAAGGTTGAGATGTGTCACCATTCAACAATCTACCACAAAATCTTTTTTTTCTTTTCTAAAATGATTTTTTTTTAAATAATTAATTTAATCGGACCAATTAACTTTCATTTATAATATTCTATTCAAAGCTTTAACTGTCTCTATTTACTTATTTTCTAATAATAGAAATTAATGTTTTATTTTTCTTCAAAATTTAAATGCTGAGAGTTCCAACGCTAAAAATAATTTTCTTTTTTTTTAATTTTTTTATTTTAATATTTATCTTAATAATATAATAAAAATTAAATAACATAAATCATAAAATATTTTTTTTAAAATAATAATATAATATAGTTTACAGGTTTTCTTTAAAATTTAAATTTTAAATTCAGTGAATTGGTTCTATAAGTATCATTTTCGTTATTTTCATATTAAATTTAAAAAAATTTATCCATTTAAAAAAAAATTTATAATTTAAAAAACCTGCTTATTTATGCTAATTAACGAATTATATCTACTTTTTTACTATATACTTAATAATTACTTAGGTGAATAACCTTACTAATAAAAATATATAACATATAAAACATATAAGAAAAAAAAATCGTGATTTTTATAATTATTATATATATATATATATATATATATATATATATATATATATATATATATATATATATATATATATATATATATATATATATATATATATATATATATATATATATATATATATATATATATATATATATATATCCCCAACCTATTATTCCTTTGCTTATTTTTAAATATTCGTGGAAAATCATTTGCATAGTTAATTAATCTGTGAAGAACGAAGCAACCTTTCTACAATTTTATCTAAGAGCTGTGGTTTGTATTTTTCACACTCTCTCTCTCTCTCTCTCTCTCTCTCTCTCTCTCTCTCTCTCTCTCTCTCTCTCTCTCTCTCTCTCTTCTTCTCATCTAAATGCTTTAGTTCTCTATTTAGGGAATTTCAACGTAACCACACTGAGTGGTTGGGCTCCTCTCATACTGATACAGGTGGGAAGGAGGCCAAATCATTCACAAACTCAACGATCTGGAGCAGTTGATTTGGAAACCCACAAACATCCCAGTTATACCTAACCAGTTCTTGAATATACTAGGCTTATTCTTCATCACTACTCGTTCTAAATATAAATACACCATTTTCCCACATATTGGCAACTCAGATCATAATCTTATAGCTCTTAGATATAATACTTTTTCTCCAGCAGTTTCATCATGCCGTAAACGTACATTCTGGCACTTTAATCGAGCTAATTGGGTAGCATTGCCGTTTCTTTGATAACTACCCTTTTTAATGAATCCTCTTTTGATCGGAGAATGTTTCTGTGTC
>SEYY01000830.1:45238-62738 GCA_009176605.1 Armadillidium nasatum
TAAATTCTGCGAACTACACAACGTTCTATATGGACTTTGGAAACAGTGTGAAGGTCGATTCATCTGACCAAAAGTCTGTCTCCCATTTGGCTGTCCAGAACTTGTGTGTTTTACCATTCTCTCTTGTTTCTGGCATTCATGTCGTTTACAAGAGGTTTGGCGATTGCAGCACGCATAATGAATGAATATTCATACTATGGAATTTCCTTCTCGCTCTTTTATGCTGACAAGGTTTGTAAGATTGATATTCGGGTCATAAATAATTTATTATTATTATTATTATTATTATTATTATTATTATTATTATTATTATTATTATTATATAAGCTTGTGAAAGATCTTTTTTTTTTTCAATATTAAATAAATTCTGATTCTGAATTATTGATTAATAAAATCTAAATGTCACGAATTTTAATAAGAGATTTGATGACGAAGGAAATTTGGCCTCAAAAATTTTATATGATTGTATTGATTTTCTCTTAAATTTTAATGAGTTATTGCTATTTTATTAATGTAAATTTAGCCCTCCCTCCGTCATAAAGTAGAAGGCTTTCTCCCTTCTCACCTCCACGCCTTTTTTGTGCCAAGTAGTGAAAATTTGAGTAATCCTATAACGCGTGACAAAGGTGTTTCGGTTACAATCATACCCAACTCATCCTTACCAAAGTATTAAGACGGTGAAACGACTCTTAAAGATTTAAATGTGAATAAAATTAAGCTTTTTCTAATTTTTATCTTGCTGTCACTAGAATATTGCATTGTGTTTTTACAGCAAATATCCTTTCATTCCTCTTGTTCTTAGCTACTCCATTTAATATATGTATAACAAATTAGTTCTATAAAACGTTCCGAGGTACAAGAAATTAGTAGCATTATATTTTAATATATCTTTGTATTAACATTCTCATATATACAAAGATTACGAATAATTTCACTGTATAAAGTAAAATAATTTTTAATAGGTTAAAAATGTGAATTTTTATAATCCATACAAACGTGGATTTCGTATATATATTATATATATATATATATATATATATATATATATATATATATATATATATATTATATATATATATATATAATATATATATATATATATATATATATATATATATATATATTATATATATATATATATATATCGGTATTTATATATATAAAATTAATAGCGCTCAATATCAGATAGTAAAATCGAAAACTAAGGGATAGGACCTAGTGTATCATTTTTAAGTTATCTATCATTTTTTTTTCCTGACTTCAAATCATCCATTTGACAGATTTTAGGAACGTGGCATACATTTCTCGTTACAGATATCGATCCAACAGAGAGTTTGCTGCTTATTCTTCAGAGTATGAATGAAAGAGATCTCTTTTGCGTGATTCTTTGAAGTCCTCTTCTAAAGGAGCCAAAATGTTTGTTTTACTAATTAAAGCTCTAAAAAAAATTTTATTGATCGTAACGTGGCGACGAATGCTCAAATAAACAAAGTTGTATTTTCCCAACACTGACGTTTTGTTTATTATACAAAACATAAAGTACACACACACATATATATATATATATATATATATATATATATATATATATATATATATATATATATATATATATATATATATATATATATATATATATATATATATATATATGCTATAGAATGGATTCAGGAAGACCTAAATAATCTTGATGTTATGACCAGAAAAATACTGCACATGCACAAAATGACATACAGAAACCAAACGTAGCCCGCATGCATGTTGCCAGGAAAAAAGGAGGAATGGGTATACCATCAATAGATTCAATATATAAATCTGACATAATAAGAATAGGAAAATATTTGAAATGAAAACAAGAAGTTTATAAGATGGGTGTACGAGCATGAAAGTTGGAAAACATCATCAACATCAGTAATAGAGAAAATGAATGATTATTATTAAGAGAAGAAGAAATTAGAAGTAATGAAACATTAGAGAAAAAGATAAAAAACATCAGAGCCATACAAAGAGAAGAGAGAAGAAGTAAATTTAGATTAATGGAAACTCCACACATTCGCAAAACATCAAAAAATGTATTAGATGAAGTATTCATAGACACACATAGATCAAGTGAGGTTGTGATTAAGGGCTGGCTAAAATCTGAAGATGAACGAACTATTTTGGCGCCCCAAGATCAGGCGCTTAGGACCAACTGGTTCAAAAAACATATTGAAGGAGAAAGAATATCGGATAATTGCAGATTGTGCAGTAGTTGGTCGGAATCGGTGTGCCACATATTGTCTGGATGTAAGGATTTGTTACTAAGGGGCTTGTACACGGAAAGACATAATAGCATATGCCTGTTGATCCATTTCAGATTGTGTAAAAAATTTGACATACCATTGAATACCAACAACCACTGGGAACACAACTCGAATAATATAGAAGAAAACAATAGAGTATTAATTAATTCTTTACGATTACAATATTTCAACAGACCCTCATGTTACAAATAATAAACCAGATAGTCATCCTCAACAAACAAGAAAATAGTTGTCTGGTAGTAGAAGTTGGAGTCCCTTGGGATGGGGGTGTCTCGGCTTATGAAAGAGAGAAAGAACTGAAATATGAATTACGCAGAATCTGGAACATAGATAGAATTGAAATAGTCCCAGTTATCGTGGGAGCGATGGGAATAATTAAAAAAAGTCTGATAAAACATCTAGAAAAGCTACCTATACAGGTTTCTACATTGGAACTGAGTATGGCTGTTATAAAAAAAAGTATAAGTAGATTGAAGAACGGTATTGGGATACCGGTAGAAGACACCAAAGGACAGAAAATGTAAGGTTCATTCTAAGGTTTGAGGTTTGATCCCGAATAACCCCATAAAAACCCTTAAAGGAATATATATATATATATATATATATATATATATATATATATATATATATATATATATATATATATATATATATATATATATAGAGCATTTGGTGCAGCTTCCTACTGGTATCCTTGACAGAATTGTAGATGGTCCCAATATTTTAGACCTTTTCTAACTTTTAATCGTTCTCTTTATACTGTTATGCTTTATCAACCTCTGGGTTCCTTCTATCACCTACTTATCAATGTATCATATATATTTTCAAGTCTTCCGCAAGAAAGACCTCCCTTTTGTTGTGAGGAAACATGTATTACATTTCGGTTCTGCAAGCTGGTCGAACTTGCAGTCATAATGATAATTGCTTCCGTGGAGGGGTTACTTGGAGTGTGCAGAGCGCATTACCAAGGTGATTCTATCTTGAATGTAGGCGTACATTCCATATTCTTTCCCTTCTACCAAGCCTAACAAACCTTGGTTGGTTCAACTCTGCTTGTTCTCTAGATATCCGCCGCAGGGATTCTGCCTTCAGGGATTACCGTCGTTTTCTATAGAAACTCGCCCAACTTACATTTCATCACATAATCGTGCAAAATCTATTATCTGCAGCACCGAAAATTTTTCTCCTTTGAAAATGCAATAATTTTTCCGGTTTCTTTTCTTCACGTCCTTTCTGGCATTTTGCAAAATATGTAAACTCTAACCTGCTTCTTCCTTTCTCCCTCCCCTAGTATCTTCTGACGGCACATCTGCCGTTTATAAAACTGAACTCTTTGCTCAAACTTTTGCCTCTAATTCAGCTTGAGACGATTCCGGAGCTATTCTTTCCCCTTCAACACTTTCCAACTCATTTATGCCTTTCTTCCAAAGATTTCATTTCTGTTATCTCTGAACTCGACACTTAGAAGACTTACGGTCCTGATGGTATCTCTACTGTGGTTCTCGAAACTTATGCTTCTGAGCTTGCACCCTGCCTTGGTAAACTATTTCGTCTCTGACTTTCTGTTTCAACCTTTCTTTTTTGCTGGAAACTGCACTCATTCAACCTATGCCAAAAAAGGGGGACACCTCAACCCTCCAACTACCGTCCCATTTATTTCCCCTACGTTCTTTCAAAAGTTTTCTAATCTATCCTAAACAGGAAGATTTGGAAATATCTAAATTCTTCAAATCTTATCTCTGATCGCCAGTATGGTTTTCGTATAAACTCTATACTGGTGATCATCTCTCTCTTCTCTCTGACTCTTGGTCCTCCACTGTTCGCCATTTCGATAAATCTTTTGCTGTTGCGCTCACCATATCGAAAGCATTCGAAAGAGTCTGGCAGGAAGCTTTGATTTCTATACTTCCCTCTTTCGGAATCTATCCATCTCTCTGTAGTCTTCTCTGTGATTTTCTTTCTGGTCGTTCTAAAGCAGCTGTCGTAGACGGTCAATTTTCATACTTTAAATCTATTAATAATGATGTTCCTCAGGGTTCTGTTCTATTCCCAACACTTTTTCTACTTTTCATTAAGTATTAATGATATTTTCTCTATTACTTTATCAGATGTATACTTCTATGCCGATGACGTCCCTCCCAACAGCAGTTATTTGACATTAGGACGGTGACCTTAGAGCAACTAACTTCTGATTTTTCTCGTATTTCAAATTGAGGCAAATAAAATATGGTTGTTTCAATGCCTCAATGCCTGCTTGACACAACCTTCCACACAACTATGACATCCTCTTCGAAAATACACATGTAAGGATCACCTTACTTTTGTTTCTAAGCAAGCTTCTAAGAGGTTGGGTGTTCTGAGTCGCCTTCAGAATTACAGAATTACAGTTTAGAGAGATGTTCGTCCCTGTATGGAGTACGTCTCAGTGGCCTCACACATCCAGAGTGGATCCACTCATAAAGATCTTCTTTAAATTTTGGAGTCTAGGGCTTTTCGTCTTATCAACTTTCCCGTTCTCATTAATTCTCTCCTGTATTTTTTTGCCCGTCCAATTGTTGCGTCACTCTCTATATATTATCGCTCTTACAACGGACACTGCTCTTATGAACTTTTCCGTCTCATACTTCCTCCATTGAGAAGGGCTCTTGCGACTCTTTCTACACAGTCTCATTATTTTTCTGTCCAACTCTCTGACCACACATAACCGCCATGCTTTACATGTACTCTACTTGTAAAGTCTGGAACACACTCCCTTTATCTGTTTTCCCAACTTCCTTTGACTTGCACACTTTAAACCGACGTGTATCTGGACATGCTGACTTTTAGCGACCAGGTTCCGGTATTTTTCCAAACTGGCTGGAAATTGGTAGACCTCTGACCTTTGCCCGCCAAAATATATATATATATATATATATATATATATATATATATATATATATATATATATATATATATATATATATATATATATATATATATATATATATATATATATTATATATATATATATATATATATATATATATATATATATATATATATATATATATATATTTTTCTTCAATATTTTATTAAACTAGTTGGAAAATTACAGTATATTATTGGCATTCATTTCCTATTATATTAATTATTGATAACAATATAGTAATCTATAAAAGTTCAATTATTATGAATAATGAATAAAAAAATATTTAATAAATGCTCTATTGAATCTATTCCCAAGTGTTGTAATACAAAACATATATATTTCTAATTATTGCTATATCTATTGTTATGAAAAATTAGTCTCTCACGATATTGTCCTATAGACCATATATAGATGTAATAATAATAATAATAATAATAATAATAATAATAATAATAATATCAGATGCATTAGGTATTTTTTCAGGTTAATTTGTGTCGTTTGGGCAATCTAATTTAAAAAAAAAAAAACAAAACGTGTGTGTGTGTGTGTGTGTGTGTGCGTGCGTGCGTGCGTGCGTGCGTGTGTGCGTGCGTGCGTGCGTGTTTTTTAAAGTATTTTTTATTGTTTAAAAAAAAAATTTTTTGTACTCAATAAAAAGTTCCCGTTGAGTGATTATTTAAAATAACTTCAAAATCACTTATTTTGTTAATGAAACATTTATTATATGCTGAAAATGATTGTAATTATTTACAACAACCATCGTTTATTTTAATTCTTGGCTAATTCTATACATTCCAGTATAAATATTTTTGCACATGGATAAGTGGTAACTTTTAAAGAATTGTGAATGGTTAGAAAATTCAAAATTCTTGTAATACCATTAATTCGTTATGACTTATCAATCGTCACCATTTAGGAGTTCAAATGAGAGACTTTTGAGAAATTGAGTTGAGAGTAGCTGGTATTTTACTATTCATGCACGATCAAAATGCGTATTTTACGAGTCTTCAATTAATCATCCAGCATCTGGGTGAGAATGCATGTTGTCTTTGGTAACTGGAACAACTACACATATACCAAGTGTAAGACTTAGATTCATGTATAACGGATACTTCTTCAGATTTCAAACTGAAAATGTTTAGAAGTAATTATTTTTAATTGGAATGCCTGTCTGAAGTTGTAGTTTAAATCAACCAATAGTAAATACTATTCTTTGTTTATTACAGGAAATAGAACATAGTAAATTGCTACGTACTGCAAGATTTAAATTTGTTTAAATTCTGGATGAATGTTTAAGTAAATATGCTTATTGGAAGAAAAGAAATCACAGGTCATTCATTCCTTGCTTAAGGTTATAGACGGCAACTATAAGGCAAATAAAGGACAAACAACAGTTTGCAAATTGTTTCACTGAGGTTGTAAATAATAGGACAAAAAAAAAAAAAGGGGGGGGGGGGAAGCTGGATTGAATAAAATGTGAAGACATCAAAATGATATCTTAGGAAATTAAATAGAGAATACAACAAAATCGTAGAAAATGAAGCAATGTAAAGATCATTCAAAAAGAGCAAACTAAACTAATTTGTGTCAGTCAGAGATTGGAAATCTTTCAGACATTCTTGAAAGACTTAGGCGATGGAGGAGGTTGGAAAGTTTCTAACTTTGTCAAATCTTCACGAAAAATTCTATGATGGAGGAGGTTGGAAAGTTTCTAACTTTGTCAAATCTTCACGAAAAATTCTATATGTTAAAGTCAAATTTCAGATAACCTCTCCCGTATGGATACCTTAATTTTTGTATCCCTATATTATAAAAGCATCGTAATTTTGAAATAACAAAGAGCAAGCAAGTGATTCCGGATATTGGAGGATGTTTTCGTTGAATTCACGATAAGTTTCCTTTTAATTTTATAAAATAGATTTTAAAAGGTGTTTCGATATGTAAACAAATAAAGCGTACCATATTCGTGATAATAATTCACAGATTTTATTAAAGAACATCCAAAGTCTGTAGCCAACACTAGGAACCGACCTGGGCCGGGACCGGGGCTCTGACTGGGGTTGCTTAAAATTTGCAAAGAGATTAAAAGCACTGATATTTTAGGTTAGGAAAATTAGATATAATAATTTTAAGAGATTTAAATATAACGAAGGAGTAGAATAGCGAACATTCACTTAAATTAATGATTATATGCATTTTTCCGAATTTTTTTTTTTTAAAGAAAATTCAAATTTTGTATAATAAAAGTTTGAAAAAACACAAAAATTTTTGATTTTTTTTTTCTGATTCGCAATAGTGATTCGACAGGTTTATATATCACAGAAACCAAGATATTATTATTATTATTATTATTATTATTATTATTATTATTATTATTATTATTATTATTATTACCTTTCCTCGATTTCCTGCTTCATCAGTGAACTCAAGACCCCATCTTAAATTAACGCGGCAATTTAGTCGTTCTCAATGAAGTTAACGAGATCGTTAAAGGAAAAAAATAATTAGAAATGTTTCGTAATAAAAACACGATAAAAATACAATTTTATATATATATATATATATATATATATATATATATAATATATAATATATATATATATATATATATATATATATATATATATATATATATATATATATATATATATATTTATAGGGACCGACCGGGGTTGGAATTTGGCCGGGGCCGGGTCACCCAAATTTGCCGGGGCCGGGGCTCTGACCGGGGTTTCTTAAAATTTGTAAAGAGGTCAAAAGCACTGAAATTTAAGGTTAAGAAAATTAGATATAAGGTTTATTTAATTGTAAGGAAGGAGTAGAATAGCCAACATTCACTTAAATTAATGATTATATGCATTTTCTCCAAAAAAAAAAAAAATTCAGAAAATTACAGTTTTGCATAGTTAAAGTTTAAAAAAAGTACAAAAATTAAAAAAAAAAATATTCTAATTCATAATAGTGATTCAACAGGTTTACTAGGTAAGACCCTAAGGTAAAGTTTGAAAAAATGTAAGATATAAAATTATCAATTTAACCTGTATTTATACATATCATTGTTATTTTATTGCCATGTATCAAACTTGTATCATTTAGCTGCATTATTTAAAAATTATATTATTTTTTTTTTACTTTCAGTCAATATGGCTAAAAGATCAGCTTCTGCAGTATTTGAATACTTTACAATGTTTCAGGATAGGCTCGAAATAGCTAAATGTAACATCTGCAGTCAGAAAATTAGAAGAGAACCTCCGGGTGCTACAAGTAAAAAAAATTTCAACCAAATCTTTTTGGAGTATCTAAAATCAAAACACAAAGATGAACATTCACTAGCAGAAAAGTAAGCGGTCAAAAGAAACAGAAAAGAAAAAATCTTAATTTCTTATATTTTGCTTTGAAATTTTTTTTATTATTTGACTGATTGAGCTGAAATTTTCAAAGTATGTGAATTTTTTCACGAAGTTCTGAGTTGATTTCGAGCATTTTTTTGAGTCTATAACGGTTTTGAAAGTTATTTGGACCCAAAGTTGAAAAAAATGAATAACTGGATCAAACCACTGTCCACATGAGCTGAAAATTTAGCTGAATACCTTTGCCCCAATTTCTTGCATTGGTGGGAATAGGTTTTTGATATCACGTCTAGAAAAAAGTTATAAGCACTTGAAAAAAAATTTGCAAAAATCGTACCCTTCTGGAGGAAAAAATTATTTATAAAAAAACGCTACCTACTATTTTTTTTTATTTGGGAATATTGTTTAGAAGAGGAACAGGGCAACAATTTTTATTTAGTGCATTTTTAAATGCTCTTTGTTTGAAGCGAGATATAGCCTCTCAAACTTTGGGAATTTTTGAAATTTGGCCAAAAATGGACCTTTTTGAAGGCTATATCTCAAAACCAACGAATGTCATCGAATAAAGTACATAGAGGAATTCGTAGCCCCACCCCTCCTCTATACACACCAAAAATAGGAAATGTCATAGTTGTATTTTTTTAAAAAATTTTTTTTTTTTGTCTGAAAAGGTGGATTTTTTTAGTTCAAAAAATTTTTTTTTTCTATAGTTGGTCAGTTTTTGGCTTATAACATTTTTTCTATAACTCTGGGAACAAAAGTCTATTAGAGGCTTTTGTAGCCCATTTAATTTTGAATAAATAGTCCAATTTTCAGCTCATTCTAAAAAGTGGTTTGGCACCGCCATTCTATTAAAAAAGGGTAAAATTTCCACCTCAAAAAAATATTAAAAAAACTTTTAACCGTAATAGACTTAATAATAGGCTTAATAATAACCGTAATAGGCTAGAAATGGACTTTTCTTACCGGTAAAATCTATATACACTGAAAGTTTCAGCAGAATAGGCTGATAATTTAAAAAAAAAAAAAAAAAAAAATTTGTATAATTTGCCATTTTAACCCCGGCCGGCAACCCCGGTTTTCCCTGATTTTTAGCCGGGGCCGGGGCAGTAAAAATGGCCGGGGTCGGTCGGTTCCTATATATATATATATATATATATATATATATATATATATATATATATATATATATATATATATATATATATATTTAACCAAATGTTTTCGTAGATATTATCGAATTATTATATATATATATATATATATATATATATATATATATATATATATATATATATATATATATATATATATATATATATATATATATATATATATAATATATATATATATAATATATATAATATATATATATATATATATATATAATTATCTACTTTTCGAATTATAGGATTACGAAAACAGAACACTTGAAAATATGACAAATAAAATGTTCAAAATGATAAATAAAGTTGGACCATTTTTCATACTGACGTTTAAGCAATTGTTATGTTTGACAAATTTCAAAGATTAAGTTAGGTTTGAGACAAGTGCTAGGGTTAACTTGTTCATCGGTCTGATTTTCCTTTTTAGGAATGTAATGATAATTACAGTAATAAAAGTAGTCATAATTACCATTCAAATTATGTAAATTAATGTTATCGTGGTTTATTATTATTATTATTATTATTATTATTATTATTATTATTATTATTATAAATAAAACTGTTCTACACTTTCAATATAAATTATAAGAAATTTTATTTGCTCTTTTCCAATTAGGAAACGTTAAAACTCAAGGAAATGAAACTTTAAAGATTTCTATAAACTATTTAAACTGTAACGTTGAAAAGCAAAATATTAAGAACAAAATATCATCAAAAACTGGAATTAGTCATAAGGTTTTCTTTCATTAATGGTAATTTTGTATTATAATTTTTTATTGGTGTTAGGATCGTTACGTATTATCTTCGACACCAGTACCTGTGACTCAACAGCTCTCTCTCTCTCTCTCTCTCTCTCTCTCTCTCTCTCTCTCTCTCTCTCTCTCTCTCTCTCTCTCTCTCTCTCTCTCTCTCTCTCTCTCTCTCTCTCTCTCTCTCTCTCTCTCTCTCTCTCTCTCTCTCTCTCTCTCTCTCTCTCTCTCTCTCTCTCTCTCTCTCTCTCTCTCTCTTCTCTCTCTCTCTCTCTCTCTCTCTCTTCTCTCTCTCTCTCTCTCTCTCTCTCTCTCTCTCTCTCTCTCTCTCTCTCTCTCTCTCTCTCTCTCTCTCTCTCTCTCTCTCTCTCTCTCTCTCTCTCTTCTCTCTCTCTCTCTCTCTCTCTCTCTCTCTCTCTCTCATCTCTCTCTATATATATATATATATATATATATATATATATATATATATATATATATATATATATATATATATATATATATATATATATATATATATATATATATATATATATATATATATATATATATATATATATATATATATATAATAAATAAAAATAAAAAAAAAAAAAAAAAAAAAAAAAAAAAAAATATATATATATATATATATATAATATATATATATATATATATATATTATATATATATATATATATATAATATATATATATAATAATATAAAATTTTTTTTTTTTTTTTTTAAAAAAAAATTAATTAAGTCTCTTAATTTCGAATATTTAAATCGATGATAATTTCTTTTACTTTTATTTCAATTTAAATCTTTTTTATTTTTTTGCGATGAAAAAAAAGAAGCTTAATAAACGTGAAACGCGAAATTAAATTATCACTCACATACATATATACACAGAACACGTTTATATGAACATACATGCTGTAGATGTGTGTGTGTATTCATATGCTTATATGTCTAAGACAGTATACTTTAAAAGAGTTAGGGAGGTGCGCTTCGAATTTCAAGTTAAAATAAGTTAAATTAACTAGTCGAAATGATTAACATGAATACACAGTACAAACGTTTACTTTTACGTATCGAAATGACGTGGTTGCCAAGGAAAAAGTTGCTAAGCTTCTGTGTGGAAATTGTTAAACGTTATTGGCATTTCTTTTAACAGGTAAATCAAAAACACTTTCTTGAATATTTTCAATGTGAAATTTAAGTTTAAAGACTCGCATACTTTGGCTGACATATTTGTTATTTGAAAAGTTTTATGATGCAGATTAAAATAAAAATATCTTCATATTCTACAGATAACCTTAGAACATTTTGGAATCATTTCGTAAAGAGAAACCAAAGATAATAGTTTTAAATATTTCTTTAAGTAAATAAAACTTATATGAAAGAACTGAGGTGTATCATTGTTCAGTATATGACGGGAAAATGATTATTTATTTTCCATCACCAAACATCGGTGCTAGAGGCTAAAACTCGGATGTGAGGAACTGTCTGTTAGAAACTTGTAAATTTCTATCTAATAATATCCTTTAGTATTAATTAAAAAAAAAAACTTTGTTTATTTAGATCCAATTTTCATTATGATACTGTTCCTATGTTATTTCTGAATTTTCTTCTTTTCACACAATTAAATGCAAAAGAAATAAAAAAAAAAACTTCAATGCAAATTGTGGAGAATTTGTTAGAGAGTAAATATAACACCTGATCAGAATATCCATAAATTAAAGCAAATTTTTTTTTAAAAAATATATAAATCTAAAAACAGTTTCTTTTACAAAAAAGTAATAATAATAATAATAATAGCTTTCCATGCTAAGTGCATCAATATATTTAAAATTATATTTTGATGTACGAAGGTAAAAAAAAAATTCAGAAACACTTGCCATAGTTCCTTCCTTGGAAGTTATTAGAAATACACAAATAGTCATACGTATTTATTTATACTTCGCGCTCAAAAACTTTCACGAATATTTATAAATCTTTTTGAATAAACCATACCGAGGTTAAAATTCTAAAATTTTAATAAGCCATTTGTACCATAAAATTTTGGAACCCTTATGTCCTTTTCCTTTAAATTTTGTTTTATTTTTTTTAAATAAGTTTGGAAACATTGAAAAATTTTAATTATTAAATATTTAAAAAAAAAATCATTTTTTTTTTTTTTTTTTTTTTTATTTTATTATATATATATATATATATATATATATATATATATATATATATATATATATATATATATATATATATATATATATATATATATATATATATATATATATATATATATATATATATATATATATATATATATAGATATATATATATATATATATATATATATATATATATATATATATATATATATATATATATATATATATATATATATATATATATATATATATATATATATATATATATATAAGGAAATATATTTCCAGACTTTACCAATAGAGTACACTAAGATTGAGCATAGCGGTTCAGTCTGAGATCAGAGAGTTGAACAGAGAGAGGATGAGAATATTTAGAAAAACTTTTCACACGAGTTTTTTTCAGTGGAGGAGGCAAGGTACGCAACTACAGTGTTTGGAAGAACATAGTCCGTTGTATTTGAGTAGTGTTAAGAAAGTGACAAAACAAGAGCAAATAGAGACTGGAGAGAGGAAGAGTTAATAAGATGAAATGATTTGCACTCCACCCTTTCATGAAGAACTGAGTGAGTTTAACCAATCTAAATGTTTGTGACATACTCCATACTTGAGCGAACGCTACCTCCAAAATGAGCAAGCTGCTTGGGTGAGGCAAGAAATGTTGAAGGCACCTCAGAACAACCAATCTCTTAGAAGCATTGTTCAGAAAGGAAAGTAATGAAATCCTTCCAAGAAAGATGAGAAAAGGAAACACCAAAAATATTAAGGACAGGCGAAGGGTTAAGTAATGGATTTAGAATTGTTGAAGTTGTATGGAAGATTATGTCGAGTACTAGGATGAAGGAACTGAGATTTTGATGTATTGAAAACAGCTATGTTTTTGGACCACAGGAGGAGTACCATGACGACCATGGTTTCTTTGTGTTAAATTAGAAGTAAATAGTAGGCATAAATGAGTTAGACGGGGTGTTGAAGGAAAATTACCTTTGGGATCGTCTAAGGTGAAATTAAAGAAAAAGGTTTGAACGAAGAATTTAGCTTTAATAGAATGTTAAACGGCAGTTGTGACGTCTGAAGATACTACAGGAAAGACTAAGAAGCATAGTTAAAGTTGACATTAGTTGCAAAATGCCAGAGAGAACGTGAGGTTTCCGAATCCAGAGAGATTATTGCATTTCCTACAGAGGAGGAATTTTTAGTATTACGGAGTATTTTTACGAGGCGGAAATATAAGTTGAATAAGTTTCTGGAGTTTGAAGACTACTGTATTTTCAGAATTTAGAATACTTAGTTAAGTAAGGAGCCAGATTTCCATAGCAGATGAATTTAGTAGTAGATTGGCAAGAAACCTTTTAGCCATGAGGTAGAAAATTCGTAAGATTCCCAAAATTAGACATACTAGGAGAAAAAAAAATTCTATACAAATATATTCATAACCGTCTTTGGTTGAAAATTGATAGAGTCAGTATCAGCATTGTTTTCAAGCTTTTAGGAAACCAGTCTAAAACACTTTTCTGTATCATATTATTACAATGTGTCTCCCTCAAAAATTTAAAACTCGGTTCTAAGCTTTAGTGTCTAAAAATGTTCACAAATAAATACTAGAATATGCAATATATAGGTAATTTTTTTTCAAACTTTCCTTTTGTTGTTAAATATACAATATATTTGGATCATTATTATACAATGTATATAAAAGTAAAATATGAGAGTGCAGAAATTATGGTAAGGTCATAAATATTTAGAATCTAGAATAGAGAGAAAAGAAGTAAGAAAATAAATGATTTTTTTTTTATTTTAAGTTATAACAATGTCATACGCAAACTAATAAATCTAAAGACTTTTTAAAAATATATTTTTCGTCCTTTTTAAAAAGTATATAAGCAGCGGCAATATTACCTTACATATTATAAAATGACGGAATAGTTTTTTTTTTTTAATAAGATTTCGTCCTTAAAACTTTTGCGGCATATGCGGTAAAGCCGAAAACCAAAACATTGTCTTTATTTTCTTTTGAAGTTAATTAAAGCGACTTTTCTAATAACCCATTTATAGTAAGCAAGAAAAAATAAAGTTGCCAGATACCCAATTTTATTTTTGGTACTTGTTGATTTTATCTTTCTGAGATTCGTTCGTTTTTTTGTCCTTTTCATTCCGTTTACAACACAAATATTTATGCTTTATTGTAGCCGTTTATTTGTCACATCCTGTACATTACAGCGACATATCGATTAGCAAAAATATTTTAAACGCTCTCACGGGTCAGGGGGTACGGTGGGCGGATTCCCCTCTAGAAAAAGGTTTTGCCATGTTTCTAATGTATATAGTAATAATAAATTTTAAGCTAAACTGAGAGACAAATTACTAAATATTTCTATTATTCACTGAAATTGTCTTGTTCGCAACTGTATAGTTTGCTAGATGTCTCTATTTTCACAAAATTAACATCATTTACTCCTTCAGTGTTTTCATTCATGTGTGAGAAAAGAGAGCAGGTAAAATGAACAGATCTCAGGAAGCTGAAATCAACAAGTACGGAAAATAAAATTGGGTTTCTGGCATCTGAAATCCGTTTATTTAAGACCCTACCTCCCTCTTTGATAACCTCCTTTATCCCTTTCTTCCTACTTTACTTATTTATATCATGCAGTATTATTGCAAATTCTCCTCAATTTTTTTTTGTTGTTTATTTATTTATTTTATTTTATTTTTTTTGCATTTCCGGTTGAAATTCTGATTCAAGTATATTGTTCAGCGCAGGTTATTTTTTTTCCAATTTGATTGACAAACAAAAATATGATTCATATGTTATTGCAATGTATATATATAATTGAGTCCTTTAATATATATATATATATATATATATATATATATATATATATATATATATATATATATATATATATATATATATATATATATATATATATATATATATATATATATATATATATATATATATATATATAAAGTAGGGTGAGAGCATAAAGAAAATGTCAAACTTAAATACGCATGTAACATGCAAAATATATATAACTCCAGATTACACAATATTAAGACTTAACATGCAATGTCAAACAACTGCACCTTAAACTCAAAGGTTTTTCAATACTGTTATTCACAAAGTAAAAGCTAATATATGTTCCAACCACAAATTTTAAAACTATAGCTAATATGCTCACTATTCGTTGCTAGTCATTTGATTATACTATTGTTATATTTACTTTACGCAGGTTAACTTTAATAAGTAACTTCTATCCCTCTAAGCTTAATCATAAAATATGATGTCCAGACCATCTGGTCTTTAAAAATGTTACAATGATTCCCTCTGAACAATTTCCTGCAAGTGGATAGTTAATAATGCAATAACTATTCAGAACAGCTCTATTGCTGAATGAATATTTTCTTACGTTGAAAGACATGGCTTCTTTTTGACTTTCTAAGCATGGCCCTCCTCTGGTCTCTCTTCCATGGTCTAAAGAGTTTATCAATCTCAGTATTATCAAGAGATGTAAGTATATTGTAAACTTATATCATATCCCTCTAAGAAATCGCCTTTCGACAGAAAACATTTCTAACTCCCTCAGCTTCCCGTTATAACTTTTACTCTAAAAGCCAAAATTCATCCTTATTGCTCTACATCACACTATTTCCAGCATATTATTAACTTTTTTTTTTTATAAACACAATACTCTAATATTGGCTCAACACAGTTACTATACTTTTTACTTACAACCTCCTTACAATCTCTTTGTTTATGTAAATTGCATTGCGATATACTTTACCTAATATCAAATTATTTTCTTACTTCCAAGCACTGATTTGCGAATCCAGATTTAGATTATTACTATTAATCACACTCAAATGTTTTTCTTTGTCCTCAGACTCATTCCAATCCTTTTCATATCGTAGTTATATCTTTCATTTGAGTACCTTACATGAAAAACCTTACGATTTTTACTGTAGAAAATCATTTGCCACTTATCTGCCATTCCAGATAAGTTATCCAGATCACTTTCATGCTTAGTACATTCATCATTTTTACTTACGGCGAAGGTAGCCACTTTGATGATATTTACAAACGTAGAGACCTATGAATTTATGTTTGTGGGCAAATGTTTATCTAATATCAATGGCATGTCATTAGTTATATTCATTTTGAATTTTCTCCTACATCGATATACTGTTTATTAGGAATGGGCCGGATATGCGGTTGCTGTCCGATTATCTGGACATTTTTTGGTATCCGCCTATCAGGTAAAAATAAAATTCTTGGTTATAGGATGTTAAATTTTCAAATTATTTAAAATATACAATATGTTCTATCTTTTTTCTATTTTTTTTATTATATTCTGTATCACAGTACCTTTGATTATTTATGTTGAATAAATACAGATATGTTTTAGAAAATTTATTAAATTATTCTCACAACTTCAAACATGAAATAAATTTTTTATATATATATATATATATATATATATATATATATATATATATATATATATATATATATATATATATATATATATATATATATATATATATATATATATATATAATATATATATATATATATATATATATATATCAAGAGTTGAACAAAATTATGGAAATATTAGAAAGAAAACGGGCAAATATGACATATGTTAATTACCCGATATCGAAGAGGCGGCACAGGCCCTCGTGTGGACCGACCAGGGTCCAGGCCAACTCCGGCCTCAGCCCCGGCCTCAGCCAATCAGGGAAAACCGAGGTTAATTGCAAATTATACTTATTAATGATGGATTAAATCAAACCAAACATAAGAAAATTAAGGTTTTAATTCCATTATTCCTTCGTTACATATTGGGTGGGACAAAATGAATGCAACATAAAA